>JANHAO010011165.1:0-17151 GCA_026873985.1 Saraca asoca | reverse complement strand
GGATGTACTCAATGTGTCTGAGCTTGTCCGACAGATGTATTAGAAATGATACCTTGGGACGGATGTAAAGCTAAGCAAATTGCTTTCTAGGTGTTATTAGAATGAGTTAAGTTTCTAGAAAAATTTAGAGTTGGAAATTTCTAGTTATTCGAGAAAATAGGAGAAATTATTTAGGCTATGTACTAGAGTCTTCCACAATGCCTATAAATAGGCAACATGTAAGTTGGATTGAAGCAAGAGAAATAGTCTGACACATATTTCCATTAAGAAAACTTCTCCTCAGCTTATACCTCACATAACCAACAGTAACAAGCTTGGTGGAATTCTTCCCCGCAATGTCTTCAACTCGTCTTCTTTACAATACATAAATGTTGCAGAAAACTTAATCTCAGGCTCTGTCCCTCCTTTTATTTTGAATAATTCGCCACTTCAATATATTTCACTTAACATGAACAATCTTTCAGGGGAACTCCCCAATCGTATCTTCCACCACTTTTCAAACTTGAAAGAGCTTCACTTGCATGATAATCAATTTTCTAATAATATCCCACTCAGCTTGTTCAATTGTGAGTAGTTGGAACTTATAGACTTGTCTTCCAATAGGTTCGAAGGATCTATACCACAAGCAATCCAGAATATGACAATGTTGAAGACGATCGCTCTCAGCTATAATAATTTTTACCAAGGTATGATTCCCCTTTTTACAAAGATTATTATTCTTTAATTAGGTAAATATAATTACAAACCAAATTTCTATCTCATCTATAAACACTGTCAAATATGAGTGGCACCCGTATTTGAATAAAACTTTGATTCACCTAGATTTTTTTTCACATCGTTTTGGAATTGTGTAAGTACATCGAGGGTTAATTTTTTTAATTTATTCATTTATGCCAATTTGTGTTTAAGTGGGTTTTATTTTATTTTTAAAAGAACATTTGATTAAGCCAGCTAAAAGAAGGGTTTGAATTCTGATCGTCTATCAGCAAATGAGTTTAAAATCATAAACTAGAACTTCTCAATTTGTATATTTTCAAGGATGAAGCAGTTACATAAAGTATTCACCAAAAAAAAAAAAGCAGTTACATGAGTAGATCAATTTTATAATTTGAGCTCAAATGACTAAAATTTGAATATAAATGGGCATCAATACAATTAAATCTATGTAACATTTTTTTAAAAAACAAAAAGGGTTATAATCTATATAAACATTGGTCCTCTCATTATGATTTTGGCCTTTTTTTTTTTTAAAGAGATCTGCTATGTGTATGAGGAGTGAGAGATAAATTCAAACTCTAAAATATCAAAAGTACACATGGGCATTCGTTCACCTAAGGGTACCATTTCAAAAGTTCAATTTCAGTATTCTTATCGGAATACATAGCATTTTCCTTTTTTTTTCTTTTTGTAATCAACAAATACTATTTAATAATATAAGTAAAATACTACATATACAAGACAAGCAAATTAATAAAATAAATCCGATTCAAATATGTCCCTTTTTCTTCAAATATCAACTTATCAATTTATTCAAAATTTTCTGCCTTAACCAATTAGATTTTTTTATATAGAGCCATCTAGAAAATGTTAAAAAAATTGATCCCTTATATAGAGAGACTAAATATTTCATATCAATTTTTTTTGGTCAAATTTATAGAGGTAACTATTGGTGTTTCACGTTGCAATTAAAAACTTCATGATAGAAGTTGGTCTACCCACCCAATTCCCTTTGTCATTGCCCTTAGCACTAAGCTATACAAGAAAAAGAAAATTTTGATTGCTATTAATATTTTAAAGGGAAGGGGAGGGAGTATTGACAGCCCAATTCTAAACTGTATATCCTGAGTCTTGCCCTAACTAATATTTTAAAGGATCATGCTTAGGAAACATTTTATACTCTTTCCATAACATTTTAAATATTTTCATAATTTCTATAATTTTTTCTTAACAACTTGCAACTGATCAACAAAAATTACACATTTTTAAAAAATTTTGTTCTCAATTTTGTAAATGAAATGATAACCTTTTACATATTTGTTACTAAAAAAACCCATAAAAAATTATTTTTTTTGGGGGGAAAAAAGTTACAAAATCTTACACAAATGATTCGCAAAAATAGTAAGTTGTTAATAACTTTGCCAAAAAAATTAAATACAAACCAATGGAATACCCTTAAAAAATGAAATAATTAGTGCATGTATAATTATTATGTAAACAATTTGTAAATAAATTGACTCTCAAGTAATAGTAAAAGAGATATTGTACGACTCTTCTGATATAATTTTGCATAATGGCAGGTAGAAATACAATACTAAATGAGATTGGCAATCTACCTGACCTAGAAAAAATGTATATTTCTGGTGCCAACCTTAGTGGTAACATTCCACCATCAATCTTCAATATTCCTACTATGATACATATTAAACTAGCTGAGAATCAGCTCTCTGGCAATCTCCCATCAAGTTTGGGCTCTAGGCTTCCAAATCTTGAAGTCTATTGTTGTGGCCGAACCATCTTAGTGGAAAAATTACAAATTCCTTAGCTAATGCTACTAGGCTCTATTTACTAGATTTGAGCATCAATTCATTATTAGGTTACATTCCAGACATATTTGGTAATTTAAGAAACCTCAAAACCCTCCTTCTTGGTGACATTAATGTGACCACTGAACCTTCCAACCAAGACTTGAGTTTTTTAAATTCTTTAACAAACTACCGATATTTAAGAGCCTTAGCTTTGGATAATATTTCATTAAATTCCATCCTTCCTAGTTCCATTGGTAATCTCTCTACTTCTCTCGAATACTTGAAAATTGTGCATTGTAATATAAGGGGTAGTATTCCATCAAACATTGGAAACTTAAGTGGTTTAATAGCCCATAGCCTTGTTGGAAATCTATTGACTGGAACCATTCCAACTAAAATAGAGAAATTACAAAACTTACAAATTCTTTATCTTTTTGAAAACAACTTAGAAGGCTTTCTTCCACAAGAACTATGCCAACTCATGCATTTTTATAAAATAAACTTGTCTTAGAACAAGTTCTTTGGGTTGATACCTACTTGTTTGGGTAACATTACAACATTAAGAGAAATTCGGCTCTATGACAACACTTTTAATTCAACGATATCTTCTGCTTTGTGGGAACTATCAGATTTAGAAGTCCTTGACTTATCTTCTAATGAGCTATGGGATTCTCTTGCACCAGAGATTTACAATCTAAAAGTTATAATCAGAGTTTATTAATCAAAAAATAAATTATCAGGTAGCATCCCAAGCAGCATTGGAGGACTTCAAAATTTAAAGGGCCTCTACGTGGATGAAAATAAATTTGAAGGACCTATCCCACAATCTTTTGGTGGCATGGTAAGTTTGGAGTCTCTTGAATTGTCAAAAAACAACTTATCCGTTGTTATTCCCAAGTCATTGGAAGCCCTTTGTATTTGAAGTTATTCAATGTGTCATTCAATAACTTAGAAGGACAAATTCCAATGGGTTGGTCCTTTACAAACTTCTCTACTTAGTCATTCATAGGAAATAAAGAATTATGTGGTGCTTCATGATTGTAATTACCTAACTGCAAAGCTGTTGCATCAAGGCAATCCTCGAAAACTACTGCAGTTGTGTTGAAATATGTTTTACCATTAGCAGTAGCCACAATGCTTGTATTGACATTCATATATGTGTTGTTGAAATGCAAAAAGACCAAAAAGCCATCACTTATAGAGGCAGAGGAAACAGTGGCTAGATGGAGAAGAATTTCATATTATGAACTGCAACGAGCAACAAAAAGGTTTGCTGATGCCAATTTACTTGGCATAGGGAGCTTCGAAAAAGTATATAAAGGAAAACTTTCAATGGATTGACTGTTGCTGTAAAAGTTTTTAACTTAGAGCATGAAAGAGCATTTAAGAGTTTTGATGTGGAATGTGAAATGGTTTGCAATGTTCGTCATCAAAATCTTACTAAAATTATTAGCAGTTGTAGTAACTTTGAGTTCAAAGCATTGGTTCTAAGCTACATGTCTAATGGGAGTTTGGTAAAATGGTTACATTCTCATGATCATTACTTGAGTATGATCCAGAGGTTAAGCATAATGATAGATGTTGTAGCAGCATTGGATTATTTGCATCATGGATGCCCAAAACCTATTGTACATTGTGATTTGAAACCCAGCAATGTGTTGTTGGATGAAGACATGGTAGCACACTTGACTGATTTTGGAATTTCAAAACTCTTGAGTGGAGAGGAATTTATCACAAGAACTATGACACTTGATACAATAAGGTACATGGCTCCAGGTGATATTTCTAATTTATTTTCAACTTTATGTTATTTCTCATATAGATAATTATACTTTAGAAAATTTAGAATGGTTTAAAATTTTCAACTTCGTGTCATATTATTAGACATTTTATATATATGTTTTTTGTATATGTTATATGTAGAGTATGGATTGGAAGGAATTGTTTCTAGGCAAGGTGATGTGTATAGCTATGGTATTTTGCTTATTGAAACCTTCACTGGAAAAAAGCCTACACATGAAATGTTTAAAGGAGAGCTTAGTATTAAACAATGGGTGAAAGAGTCATATCCTGATGTAATAATGAATGTCATCAACCCCAAATTGCTCATAGAAGATGAATTGTAGTTTGCTATCAATAGGGATTGCATGGTATCGGTCATAGGGTTAGCTTTGGATTGCGTGGCAGTATCACCTAGCAAAAGGAAAAACATAAAAGATGTCTTAGTAGCTCTTCAAAAGATTAAAATGAGGTTTTTGAATGTAGCTAGCGATTTGAGACTATTTGTTTAACTTTGTTTGCAAGTTTTTAGAGATTTTCTTTTAGCTCTTATAAAACTTTTAAGTATTAAAGTTTTAGTATTGTGTAATAAAGATAGAACTCTATCCTTGTTTTCATTCCTATCTTAAGCTACTTGTCTTAAATGACAAGCTGTATGATTAAGCTTCCAAGTATGACATTTTATACTCCCTTTGTATTAGAGGCCTCCTTTTTTACTTCTTGCATGATCCCTTAATTACTATAGTTTTGAGAGCATCATAAAACACTATTTAATAATTTAACATAAACAAAATAGGGCACATGCCTTTAACAAATTCCAATGTTGTGGATACTTTTATGAGAAAATGTTAATAGAAGTCAAAAGTCAGAAAGCTGTTATGAAATAGAGTCCATCATCCATCATCGTTTTAGCTTTAATAGTAGAATACCCTTATCCAATTGAACAAAATTAAATGATAGATGTCTTGGCAGCACTAAATAAGATCAAATGCAATTTTTGGTAAGAACTAAAGATCCAACACTATAATTTTGAGTTTGTTAAAATATTTTTCTAATGATTGCAATATGTGACATTTTAATAATACTATGATAATAATAATAATAATAATAATAATAATAATAATAATATTAATAAATAAAATAAGTTAATAGTGTATTTGTGAAATTATGTGTTAAATGTAATAAATTATAGTCTAACATATATTTTTTTAATAAGAAATAATGTAAATAACTGTATTATAGAGAGTGTTTTAATTTTATTTTGTGCCTAGAAGGTAATTTTTCCTACTTTTTTTTTCTTTTCTTCCTTGTTCTTTCTTTTTCTTCTTCTTCTGGCACAAAGCCACTTTCCCATTCTCTTTTCCCAACCTCCCCTACTTTGGGAGTCTTCTTTCTTCTCTTTTTCCTTTGGGGATGAAATTGTCCTTCTGATCATCATTTCTACTCCTCTGGCTACCTTTCCTTCTTCATTTTTCACTGGTTACACTACTTTGCTCCATCCTTGGTTTGTTTCTTTTTCTCCAGGATGCTGCCCTACTCCCTCTTTGATCTTTGCTCCCCAGACTACTTCTGCTTGCTTTCTGGCCAACCTTGTTACAAATCAATCCTCCTCATTGGTGATGCATTTGTCCACCAGAGTTGCCCTATTTCAAAATTGGCAACCAATGAGATTTAGCCAACTCATTCCCATTAGCATGTTTAGCCCCCTCCAGCCAATCTTGCATGCCATCAGCCGGTATTGTCTTTGATTAGCTTAGTTTTTTCTAAGTTGCTATAAGAAAACTCACTTTGTTCCTATCCTTTGCCCAGTTGATGGTGCTGAGTTGAAACCCTAGCACAGTGTTAAATTGCTGAACAATTTATGCTCTTTTCCTAATGATTTTCTTAGATTTAAATAATTTAAGAAATCTTATTTTAAACTTGAAATTGATTGAAAAAGGTGGTTGATGAATTTTAGCTATTAGGTTTTGTTGATCTAGTTGTGACCAAAGAAAAAAAAAGGAAGAAGGAAATTGGAATTTATCTTGATATCTAGAGATGAGTGGATAATTACCCTTTTTTTTCTTGGTTAATGTTTAAAAAGATTTTACGTCCTTTTTAAACATTTTCTAGAATTTAAATATATGTAGTAAGAATTTTGTTATTTTTTCTCCATATTTTAGAATCTAATTTGGCCATCTTGAAATTTTGAAATCATGATTACCTCTATTAGGAGTGAACTTGTATTTGAAGTATGTTGTAGAATATCATGAACTTGGAACACTGTAGAAAAAGATATAAATGTAGAAAAACAAGTTGAAGGCACAAATTTTTAAAGTGGTTCAACTTGAATTGAAACCGCAATTCAAGCCTACTCCACTTGATTCAACCAAAAGACCTCTTAAATTGAAAGAAAAACTATTAGGATTTACCAGGCTCCAGAAATGTTAGTTTACATCAAACACAAGAAATTACACAGGCTTCTTGCTAACCTAGAAGAATTTGAATAGGCTCTTCTAAATCTAAACAAAAACACAAGATTTGTGACATGCTCTTGCTAATCTATACAGATTTCTAAATCTCTAGGAATCTCAAATAAAAAGAATTGAGATAAGAAGGACTGAAGAATACAATACCACAGGTTTGAGATGAAAATCCCAAACAATTTAAGATGAAGTCAATTGACCTTTGATCCAAAACTCTTAATTAGATCTTAAAAACTTGATGAGGTAAAGAGAAAGCATGTTTAGCTCTTTCTCTTAGATGTTTTTGCACTTGAATATGAAGAAAAATTGTGAAAACTGGTTTAAATAGTGAAGATAGTTGGGCTTTTGTAATTGTTGTAACCGTCTTAACAGAATAACTAATTTTTAGTTATTACATCGATTGTAGCATCAATTCAGTATGGTTACAACTAACTAATCAGTGTAGTAATCGATGCTTGGTTTGATACAAATAGAACTGTAATCAATTGCTACATCGATGTAGGAAATTTTGCCAACCTTAGGTAAAACAATTTTTCAAATCTATGTTTCATAAATTGATTACAACTTCAATTTCGATATGAAATTTTCATAAGTTCTTCAATGAATCAATGTGTAAATCGATTCATGAAGTAAAAAATAGTTTTATAGTTTTCTTCAAGTGGTTTAAAAAACTACTTCATTATTTAGTTGAAATATTTGGATCAAATATCATTTGAACTCATTTACAAAAGATCCTATTGAAATAAAATAATTCCTAAAATCATTCTTGAATCTCCTGAATCTTTTGAATAATTTTTCTTTGAACCTATAAAACATATTAAAAATACTAAAATATATTATTAGATAAAATTGTTTTTCAACAATTAAACCAAGGAAAATATATAGCTAGAGTAATCTAGGCTAACAATCTCCCCCTTTTTGATGTTAGCAAACAATTTTAGATGAGGTTCAAAGAATAACTGAGGGTGGAAATCATCTAAAATGAAGCTTTATGCTTTTTTCCCTCTTTTGAAACATCAAAAAAGAATATAGTATAGGAGGCATAAAAGAAATTTAAAATGCATTGCTCCCCCTAAATTTATGAATATTTTTAGAAATACAAAAACATTGAAAATGCTTCTGAATTGATGTCAAAATCAATGAGTTTCAATTTTTTGAGCTAGAAATCGATGTAATGATCGATTTAAGTATACTAAAAAAATATAAATTGACACTAAATTCAATTCAATGTTAAAAAATTAGTTTTTATATATGAATGAACCAAAATTTACTATATAGATTTGGACCTCAAACTTTTAATTGATATATCTGCAAAACAAACTTAAGAAACTTTAATGCTTAAGTTAGATTTTGCATCAAAATAACAACCATACCAAATCAAATAAACAAAAGTAAAATGATATAAAGCAAATAGTTTTTAATTTTGTTCAATTCCTTCAGGATTCGTCATGCCAATTTCTCTTCTAATGAATATGAATCTCTTTTCATCTAAAGGTTTAGTAAAAATATCTGCTAATTAAAAGTCTGTTTGAACAAAGTCTATTGAAATATCTCCCTTTTAAGTCTAATTTGGATGTGCTTAGTTCTAGAATGCATTACAGGATTTTTATTTATATTTATGGCACTTGGGTTGTCACAGAGTTTGGAATTTTCTCAAATTTCAATCCATATTTTGAAAGCTATTGTTTCATCTAGAAAATCTAGGCACAACAAACTCCAGTCACTATATATTTGCCTCAGTAGTAGATGAAGCAACATAATTTTCCTTTCTACATGACCATAAAACTAATGAATGCCCAATACATTGACAAGCACCACTAGTGCTCTTCCTATCTGTTTAACTTCCTGCATAATCTGCATCAAAATATCCTAATAAACTATAACTATCTGACTTAGGATACTAAAGTCCTAAATTTTTAGTTCCTACTAAATATCTAAAAATTCTTTTAAATGTTGATAGGTGTGATTCCTTTAGATTAGTTTGATATCTTGCACATATACAAACACTAAGCATAATATTAGGTCTACTAGTAGTTAAGTATAACAAACTACCTATCATACCTCTAAACAAAGTAGGATCTACACTCTTTCCATTTGGATTATTATCTAATTTCAGAGAAGAACTTATAGGAGTTTCAATAGGTTTACATTTATCAAATTGAAATTTCTTTAACAATTCAATAATATATTTAGTTTGATATAAGAAAATACCTTTAGCCATCATTGATATTTCAAATTCATTTTGTATTAATTTTGAGAATTTTTTACACAAATCTTCATTTGTTGAACCAAATACAATGTCATCCACATAAATTAATAAAATATCTTTACCTTTCTCTAATATGAACAATGTGGTATCTACATTTCCTCTTTTAAATCCTTTTTGAATTAAGAACTTATTAAGCCTATCATACCAAGCTCTAGGAGCCTTTTTTAAACCATAGAGTGCCTTTTGAAATTTAAAGACATGATCTGGATTTAGAGGGTCTTCAAAACTAGGAGGTTGTTGTATATAAATTTCCTCTAAAATGTATCCATTCATGAAAGCGCTCTTAACAGCCATTTGATAAAGCTTAAAGTTCCTAGTACATGCAAATGCTAATAGCATTCTAATGGCTTCTAACCTAGCTACTGGGGCAAATGTCTCATCAAAGTCTATGCCTTCTTCTTGATTATAGCCTTTAGACACTAACCTAGCCTTATTCCTAATTATGATTCCATTTTCATCTAATTTATTTCTAAATACCCAACAAGTCCTTATTACATTATATTGATCCTTTTTTTAGCTCAAGTGCCCAAACTTGATTTCTTGTAAATTGGTTTAATTCCTCTTGCATAGCCATAATCCAATTATCATCTTGCAGGGCCTCACTTCTTGAATATTTTTAGGCTCAATCAATGAAACAAATGAAGAAAAATTGCAAAAAAATTTCAAATTACTACGTGTTACCCTTTTTTATGCATATCCTATTATCAGTTTCCTAGGCTAATTTCCCATAAACTTCCAAGTCTTTTGTTGGAGAGCAGGGGTGGAATGCTGTCCGTGATGATTGAATCAACATCCTCATTTGATTCTATAGCATGAATCTTCAAATTATCTTGCTAAGTTTCTGAAGTTGATGTTGAAGTTGACTAGTGTTGTTGGTCTTCTTCTACATCTGACCTGTGATCACTCAAGGAAAACTCTTAAAAGACTACATGCACAGATTCTTCAATCTTCATGGTCCTTTTGTTATAAACTCTATAGGCCCTGTTGGTTGAAGAATAACCAATGAAGATTTCTTTATCAGATTTAGGGTCAAATTTGTCTAAGTTATCTTTATCATTGTTATGAATATAGCATTTATAGCCAAAGACATGAAAATATGAAATATTAGGCTTTCTTCCAAAATATAACTTATAGGGTGTTTTATTTAAAATAGGTCGTAAAAGTACCCTATTCATTATATAGCATGCAGTGTTAACTGCATCTACCTAAAAAGACTTTAGAAGTGTGCTATCATTCAGCATGGTTTTTGCCATTTCACCTAGGCACCTATTTTTCTTTTCAACAACACCATTTTGCTGGGGTGTCCTTGGTGTTGAAAAATTGTGTTTTATACCATGTTTTTCACAAAAATCAATGAAATCCTTATTTTCAAATTCTTTCCCATGGTCACTTCTAATGGAAAAAATTGAATATTCTCTCCCATTTTGAATTACATTTGCAAGTCTATTAAAGGCTTGAAATGTATCACTTTTGTGAGATAAAAAGAGAGTCCAAGTAAATTTAGAAAAGTCATCTACCATCATAAACACATAGGCATTACCTCCATGACTTTTGATTCTAGATGGACTTATTAAATCCATATGAAGTAAGTCTAGGAGTATTGATGTTGTAACAACATTTTTTTATTTGAAGGAAGATTTCACCTATTTTCCTCTTTGACAAGCACTACAAACTTTGTCTTTGATGAAATGCAACTTAGGCAAACCAAATATCAAATCTTTCTTAAACAATTTTCCAACCAATTCCATATTAATATGTCCTAGTCTTCTATGCCAAATCCAGGTATCA
Source organism: Saraca asoca (assembly GCA_026873985.1). NCBI lineage: Eukaryota > Viridiplantae > Streptophyta > Magnoliopsida > Fabales > Fabaceae > Saraca > Saraca asoca. The sequence goes on along the minus strand of JANHAO010011165.1, from coordinate 6,325 downwards.
TCATCAAAAGTAACTAAGCATGCTGAGTCTAATTTAAATTTAGAGTTAAGATCAAATAAGTAGACATTATTAACTCTATGTCCTACAAGCTTAAGTTGATTATCAATACTATTCATAACTAAGTGTTTATTTGAATTAAAAATAACCTTATTCTCTTTATCACAAAACTAACTTATACTTAACAAATTGTGTTTTAACCCATCTACATATAGAACATCATTTATGTAATAATTTGAAGACTTACCAATCTTACCAATCCCTTTGACTCTTCCTTTGGAGTTATCTCCAAAAGTTACCCTACCTCCATTCATAGGTGCGAGACAAATGAACTCATCCTTGTTTCCGGTCATATGTCTTGAACATCCACTATCCAGAAACCATAAATTTGTGCTTTATGTCTTACATCCCTGTAACATAAAGTTCATACTAGCATTGGTGGTACCAATTGACTTTTGGGTCCATTAGAGTTAGTAGACATAATAGGAATTTTTCTGACATTTGTGGATTTAGGTAGCCATACCAATCTTTCATTTGATTTTAATAGGTAAGTACCATTTCTAAAATAATAGGTTTTGATGTGATGCCCCTTATGGTTACAATAAAAACAAGTAATAATAGTAAGGCTCCATTTCTTATATTTTCTTTAATTCTACTATCTAAATCCTAGACTAGCTCTATTATAGGAAAATTCCCAATTCTGCAAGACATATTCCAATTTTTGGTTGCTATCTAAAAAATTCTATAGTTTCTTTGTTAAAATGTGAATCTCAAATTTGTATTGACAGCATTGTTTATAGCCTTTTTCAACTAAGACAATCAATTAGCTATTTTCTTTTTCTAAAAACTTAACTTTTTCAGTCAAAACTTTCTACTTATTTTTAGTAACACTCAATTGCTTTTTAGTATATACTAATGAGTCATCCAGTTTAGCACAGAGATCATCCAAATCCTTACATCACGATTTTCACTAAGGATCTTTTTCAGACTCATCACTAGATTCATCGCAATCTGAAATAGATAAGAAAAGATTTTTACTCAATACCTCAAGATCATCATTGTGTTTGGCCATAAGACATAGTAAGGCATCTTCTTTTGATTCATCTTCATCAGCTGTGTTAGGCTCTTCATCATCCTAAACAGTAAAATTAGACTTTTTATAAGATTGCCTTTTCTTCTTTCTCTCATTTTCCAATTGCTTTTTTAAATAGATTGGACAGTTTGGCTTAATATGTCTAGGTTTCTTGCATTTAAAGTAAGTAGGAACAATGCTGACTGAACTTCCATGCTTAGTTTTGGCATTGTTCTTTCTTTGTGTTTTTTTTTTCTCTTTTCCTTATTTTTCTTCTCTCTTAAGATTTTCTACAATTTCTTACTCATAAAGCCACATCTTCTTTGTTGATTGTGTCTACATCAGTTTTAGATTCTCCTTCATCTGATTTAGCAACTTCAAGTGTAAGTGTCTTTTTCTTTTTGTCATCCCCATTCTTCTTATATCTTCTCAATTCAAGCTAATGCTCTTCAAGATTGCCAAATAACTCTTGAACTATAGGAATGCCCATCTTCAATGATTCTTTGATAGCAATGACTTTTGTCTGCCACTTTTTAGTCAAGGATCTTAAAAATTTATGAGCAAGATTTGCATTCTCAAACTTTCCACCAAGCAGAGTTAAATGGTTAGTGATAACAGTGAATCTTTGAATTAAATCTTTAATAGACTCACCCTTCTCCATTTTAAACATTTCATATTATGACATAAGCACATGCACCTTTGAAGCTTAACCTATGAAATGCCTACTGTGTAATCTCATGTGTGTCCCAAATTTGCTTAGTAGTGGAATAGTTCAAAATTCTTTCATATTCATTCGGTGACAAGGAATTTGAAATTATCCATTTCACTTTTGCAGAAAGCAAGTGTTTCTTTCTTTCATTTTCTGTCCAAAGTAATTTAGGCTTAAGTTCTACATCACCATTAATTATAGTCCTAGGGGGTTCATATGCTTCTTCTACCAATTCCTACATATCCACATCTATAGCCTCAATAAAATCTCTCATCTTCTGCTTTCGATTGGTATAGAGTTCCCTATTGAAACCAGGAGGTTTGTGCATTGGTGGACACTCAAGCAACTAGAAATAGTTAGAATCCATATTTTTCAAGAAAGATACAGGTGTATCAAGAGCCAAAGCACTGATACCAACTGATAATCCCAATAAAAATTAAAATGCAGAAAATAAATGGATTTTGCCTTTTTCTTATTGGAGAATTTATATACACCATTATCTAATTTAATTCTTCTTTTATTGAGATATGCAATAGATTAGTAATCAATAAAGGTGGAGATGGCAGAAATTACAATTTAGTAGCAAAAGCAATAAGATATAAATGTAGAAAAAGTTGAAAATGTAGATTTTTAAAGTGGTTCAACTTGAATTGAAGCCATAATTCAAGTCTACTCCACTTGATTTTTCTCAACTGAAAGACCTTTTAGATTGAAACAAAAACTTTTAGGATTTACCAGGCTCCTAAAATGCTAGTTTACATCAAACATAAGAAATTACACAGGCTTATTGCTAACCTAGAAGAATTAGAACAAGCTCTTCTAAACCTAAACAAAAACAAAAGATTTGTGATAGGCTCTTACTAACCTAGGTAGATTTCTAAATCCTTAGAAATTTCAAATAAAAAGAAATTAAATAAGAACGATTAAAGAAAATAATACCACAGGTTTGAGATGAAAATCTTAAATAATCTAAGATGAAGTTAATTGACCTTTGATCCAAAACTCTTGATTAGATCTCAAAAACTTGATGAGGTAGAGAGAAAACATGTTTAGCTCTTTTTCTCAAATGTTTTCACACTTGAATATGAAGAAAAACTATGAAAACTAGTTTAAGTAGTGACAGTAGTTAGGCTTTTATAACTGTTATAAACGTCTATAACAAAGTAACTGATTTTCAATTATTCTATCAATTGTAGCATCGATTCAATATTGTTACAACTAACTAATTGGTGTGGTAATTGAAGTTCTATCTATTACAAGTAGAACTGTAATCGATTACTGCATAGCTGTAGGGAATTTTCCCAACCTTCGGTAAAACATATTTTCAAATCTATGTTTCATCAATCGATTGCAATTTTCAATTTTGATATGAATTTTTCATAAGTTCTACAATACATCAATGTGAAAATCAATTCATGAAGTAAAAATAGTTTTATAGTTTTCTTCAAGTGGCTTAAAAAACTACTTCATTATTTAGTTGAAATACTTGGATAAAATATCGTTTGAACTCATTTACAAAAGAACTTTTTGAAATAAAATAATTCCTAAAAATATTCTTGGATCTCCTAAATCTCTTGAATCATTTTTCTTTGAACCTATAAAAAAATTAAAAACACTAAAATGTATTGTTAGATAAAATTATTTTTCAACATTAAAACCAAGGAAAATATGTAGTTAGAGTAATGTAGGCTAACATTGGGCATCCTACAAATATGCAAAATAAAGCCCATAAATATGAAATTGTGTGTTGTAGGTATTTTTGAAACCATATAAATGGATTGGTAAAAGCCCAATAGAAAACTCCAACTGGTACGGACCCTATTCATCCAGAATTGAGGTCACTGGAGCAAGGCATCAAGATGCCAAATGCAAACTTAGATCGCTGGTCAACAAAGGTTAAATCAGCAATCTCAAATTGTTAAGGACAAGGTCTAGCCTTCAGCTCAAAGCATGCTTTCCTAGCCATCAACTTAGGGAAATCTATTCAGTTTCCTATTTTAATGGAAATCTGCTATTATCCATCAATCCAGGGAAATTCATTATTATCCTTAAGGTGATTAATATTAATTTAGGATTCTTTTTTGTTATTCTCTATTATGTAATCATAATCAATTCATGATCTTTATTTATTATTAAATTACATTCAAATTATAACACTACGACTATTATAAAAGGGGATGAAATCATTGTACAGAGACAATCAACGGGGAATCAAGAAAAAAAATAAGAAAGAAACAATAGATACTTAGAAAAAATATTGAAAAATAAAATAATCATGGACTTAGGTATTGCACTCGGCTGAACTACATTAAAAACTCCTTGTGCCTCCCTATTCTTCTTTTCTCTCTCTCTCTCCCTCTCTCTCTCTCTCTCTCTCTCACTCAAATTATAGTTTAGGGTTCTGGACTTGGGTTGACCAGTTTTACCAATCAACATTTCGGTACTAGAAGAAAGGTCCTAAACTACATTCTTGTTGATTTTTTGTTCTATTATGATGGCTAAAGGAAGAAGCATTGCATGGACACTGCAAGAAAAAAAACATTTTCCAACAGGCATTCCAACGGATTTTGATCCGTTGGAATAGTCTGTAGGACATTTCATTGGGAAGGCAAAATGCTCTATTTTTTAATTTTGTTTTAAAAAAAAGATGTTCCATCGGAATCTTCCATTGGAATCTAAAACGCACCACTTTAATTTTTGATTTCCAATGGACATTTCCATTGGAATGTCTATTGGAATTTTTGTAAACTCTATATTAGTCCCCTTTCCCTTTTCTACAAAATTCCCATTCTACTTTCTCTTGCTCGGCCTCTATCTTTTTCTCTCTCTACACTGCGCTGCTCATCTTTTAGCAAGGTGAGTTTTTAAATTTTATTTGGTATTTTCTTTCTTAAATGATTAAGTTCCTTACTTAATGTTATTTTCTTCTTATGTGTTTGGTTGTACCTGTGTTTGCTTAAGATGTTCAGCCTCATATGTCAATAAATTAGTTGGTCATGTGTTTTTATGTGGGTTCTATCTATTTGTTGTGGTTTTTATGTTGTCCTATGTATTGATAATTATGTCTGACGTTAAAGCAAGTTAGGATTATTATTTTGTTGATACATTTTCTCTTAAATTATGTTTAAGCTTTGAACGTTTTAAGTTCCATAAAATAATAGTCTCTACATATTTACAACTTTGGGTTTTCGGTAGCTTTATGTTGGTATTTGCATAGGGAAGAAAATCTTTGGCATAGTCCCTTTTGCTTTAATAAGGGAGGTTTAGATTGTGTTGCTTGTTATTCTTGCGGCATCAAAGTAGGTAGCAGTTCTACTTTACAACCAGTATAACTAAGTAAGCTAAGGGCTTGGTTGTCTTTGTCCTTCTTACACTGAAGATAACATTTGAAAGTTGGGCTTGTTTTGTTCCAACGGAGCAACATGCATTAGAAGGTAGTGGGATGAGTTGACATCCTAAGTTGCCCTAGTTTTCTAGAAGCCTTTCATTTTTTGTTTCATTTAGTGCCCAATTTTTCTGAGTCCAGTGCACTCATTTGGGGTTATGGGGATGGAGGGTCTTTGAAGTTCATCACTTTTTTTAGCTAAAAGATGAGTGCCATTGTCTATATTTGGCCATGTTGAGCAAGTGTCACCTTACTTACTGCCAACGAAGTTATCTTTATAACAATTAAGCACATCATTTTCATCATGTCTCTTTTGTGATTGAGATTACTTGTTGAACCAACAAAGAAAACAAAAAATCTACTCATGAACAATTTGAAAGCCTTACTTTTACTAAGTAAGATGGAGGATTGGATTGGATTGGATTGCTACTGAAGCTCTAAAGCATCTCTCCATTATTGTTCTGAGCAAAGTCTTAAAGGCAAAGAGGGGTCACGGTCACTAAAATGCATTTTACCAAACAAATTTCATCAACATCCTTGTGAAAAAGCTGTTTTGTGTCATTTTCAACTTGCTTTACTTTTAAAAAGCAATTTTGGAAAGATCTCAGGACCAAAAGAAAAAATAAACCTCAGATGTCCTGGTCACCAACTACTAATTAGAATTCAAATATTGATCTTCTATTGTCACGTTAAATTTTATCAAGTTCATGTGATTCCTTCATTCAGTTACTAGTTTATCAACCCATAAAATTTAGATCCAGTGTAGTAATTGTAACTATTGTATGCAGTAATTGCAACTAGGTAGTTGTTGTATTGAATCATGTTTAGTTTCTCGTCATAGTGGTCAACTATATATTTGGAACATACCTTGTTTCCTGTTTAAGCTTCGAACATTTTGAAACATGCCTAGTTTCCTATTATAGCTATGAACGTGTGAGAACAAAATAATTTATCAATACATAAGACAACATAAAGCTTTTATTGAATGCATTTTCAGCTTAAAACACGTTTTGTTAAATTATGTGTTGAATGCATTTTAAGCTTTGAACGTTTTGAAACATGCCTAGTTTCTTATTGTGTATTTTCTCTTAAATTATGTTTAAGCTTTTGTTGATGCATTTTGCTGCTTGATTTTTGATTTATTATTTTTTTTAAACAATGG
>JANHAO010011164.1:0-17152 GCA_026873985.1 Saraca asoca | reverse complement strand
CTTTATTCTGTATAACGTAACCGTCATCGTTTTCCCATGACCGGAGCATACCCGTATCTTGCTTGATTTGGACTGTGCTTCCGCCGACATTGAGACGGTACTTTGTCTCAAGAGCGGTGTTGTTTCCGATTGTGTACGGGACAGTTGAGCCAAGAAATGAAAAGCCTCTGCTATCGGATTTGGTGAAGTATAAATTAGTCGGCATGGACAAGATTTCGATTCCGTTGATGAAAGCATAAGAATTTGGATGGGTTGTGTTTGGGATGAAGGTTAAGTTGAGCTTCTCACCATCATCAACATTTACGCTGTATTCTCTGAAGATGGTATCAATCTTTTTGGCATCAGCCGTCAGAGAAGCGTTAAAATCATTCAAAAGAGTAAAGCCGCCGGACTTAACGGAGAAAACGGCGTTCGAGCGGTCAAAACCTCCGTATGAAGCCGGGTAGAAGAAGAGGCGAATGAATTTTTGGCCGGCGGACACCGGGAATGAATATGTGAACTCCGATTGAGAGAGACGAGCTGTTCGGTAAGGGATTTGGCTGATAGAAGCAGACTGAGTCAGTGAAGAAGCAGTAACTGATGGCTTGTCTTGGCTTTCTTCTGGGGACAAGAATTTTGTATCGATGTCTCCGGTCCATGTCTGGCCATCGTCGCTGGATGAGTTGCTGGCGGAGCCACAGTTGATGCTGAAAAGATCAATGGGATTGTAAGCATCAACTGATATGGAGAGGTAAAGGAGCGAGAAAGAGAGACAGAAGGTGGTCCCTGAGTTCATGTTTGGATGAAGAGGATGAAATATGTAACGCAGAAAATTGAGTTTAAACTTAAACCCTAGAAATCAACATGAAGTTCTGGCAATCATTGCTGCCGGGTTTTGTCAGGGGGCATGTAGAGTCAAACGTTCAAAGTCTAGCTGATAGGTAAGAATGCCAATAGCTCAGTTCAGTTTCCAAGTAACAAACAATGTCACTTTTTTTTCAGGTTTGGAAAGAGAACAATGTCGTAGTGCTGAATAAGAGAAAAGTCAAGAAATTTCTTGGAAAGTTTTGCCAAGTGGCCGAAGCAGAGATTCTTATCTACCTGTATAAATTCGATAAATTGAGATACTTGTCTACGGATTCATAGTAAAGGTGATTCATTATATTAGAAATATTTAATAAAATTAATTATTGAATTAGTTTATAAATATAAAATGATATAAAAAATATTTTAATAATAATAAATATATAAAATAAATTAATTTATATTTATTTTGAGATAAAAATATATTAATATAATTAAAATTATAAAATAAAATAAAATAATTTAAAAATTAATTTATTATATTTTATGATATTATATATATTTATTTATTTTTATTTGAATATTGATCAATTATACAATAATATTTTAATTTTTTTCTCTTTTGACTTTGTAAACAAAAAATTAAGAATTGAAAAAAGAGACAAATTGGCAGATGGTTAGAACTTCTTGTAAACACCTTGAAATTCGTTTGCATAAAACTTGACTTGAGTTCGATTTTAAACAAGTAACAAATTGAGCTCGAACTTTATAATACTTGACTCATATTATTCGTAGATGTAAATGAACCTCGTGATAAAAATATATTTTTATATCATATATAAATAACATAATATATGTATTGTATGATGACATAATAATATAAAACTTTGGTGTTGGGTATTGTATGAAATACAAGAAGTTTATTTAAGATTATTTAAGCTTGTTTAGGCTTGTATATAATTCGAGTTAAAGCTCAAATTTAAATATTTAGATTTAATGAGAAAATTGAACTAAGTAACAAAAAACTCATATAAGCTTGTTAAGGTTCGTGAATAAGTATAGTTTGAGCTCCAATTCAAGCTCAAACTCATTTATTAGTGCTGAGCACAATCTCAAGCTTAAGCAAGTAGATGTTTAATTCAATTTAATTCATTTACACTTTTAGAAATAGTCAATGGGTGAGAGGTGGAGACATTTCAAAAAAAAAAAGAGGGCTAAAATGTATTAAATTCTGTATACTTTAAATCATGTGTATATATCCATTAATCTTTAAAAATGTGCATCTAACCTCATTGTTTACTACCTTCCATTTACTTTTTACCGGTGTGCCTAATAAAATATAACTATTATGTGAACACTATAAATTGTCATTTTTTTGAAAATAATATAAAAGAACTAAACCTAATATTTGGAGAAAGAAAACGAAAACTTAAGTTATTGAAAGAAAAAAATATGGATGAACTAAATATAATTTTTTGATAAGGAAAATGATATCTTTTTATTTTACTTTGCATGTGCCCTAAAGTTGTAATATAAAACTTCATAATTTGATTAAATTAAAAATAATAAATTATTTTTTAGTTTTTTAAAAAAATGAAATTTTTTTATTGAGTGTTTTATTAAGTATATAGGTAGAAAATATATGGATGTGGGTAAAGTGCATTTATATTAGAATGTAAGAAGTAGAATGCACCTTTTTAAAAATTAGAGGTTATATACAAATCATAGGGTTCCATGTAATTTAACAAAAAAAAAAAGGAATTTCTAATTAGTTAGAAAATGGGCTGTCAATTAATAAAAAAAGTGAGATAAATTTAAAAAAATAATTAAAAATTATATTTTATTAAACTATATGTTATTTGAAATTACTTCTTAAAATAGATTTTTTTTAAAAAAATAGTGTACTAAACATCTGTATAATATGAAAAATAGCTATTTTACTTAATCAAAAAATTAAATATTAGCTTTTTTTTTTTATACCAAAGACACACTTAAATTGTAAATAATTTTTCTTTACTTAGTTAAGTGCAAATCTTCCTAATACTATAAAGTTATAACACACACCCTCATCTAAATATTATTATGTAACAAATGTCTTCTAGTTGCTAAGAGATGGAGAGTAAGAATTTTTAACTTTCTTTTTTTTTAATTCAAATTGTAGATAAATTTTCTATATTTATTTACTTTAATAATAAATTATTTATTTAAATTATTTGTAACCAATTTCTAATTTAGCTTTTAATTTTACTGCTATTAGATTATTGAAATATTTTTTTATTTTTCTAAATTATCAAATAATATTTTAATTTCTAATTTTTGATATTTTAATTATTTATTTATTTGAGTAATATAATTTTGATATCCATTTTAATATTATTGAAATGATTTTCAACTTAGTTAATATTATATTTAAATATTTAATATTAAAAATAAAATTTAAAAATATTTTAATATTTCAGTAAATTGCATAATTTAAATTCTAAATATTTTTAAGAATATATATCTTAATTTTAGATTATAAACCACTTTGATAAATATTATATATTTTTATTCTTTATAGAAATCATTTATTTGATAAAATTATTTATATCCAATTTTTAATTTAAATTCATTAATAGATTTTAATTTGAACTATTTGTATGTGTATTAAATAATTTATATATAGATAAAAAATTATATTTATATATAAATAAAATACTTATGTTAGTAATATCTAATTATGATTTAGAAGATAATGTTTATTTAAAATTTCTCACTCTTTAAATTTTTGTATTATTTTTAAATATCAAATACTAAATTTGATATTTTATAGTTTTCCTTTTTAAATTTTTTTATCACTTTTGAATATTTATCACAATTTTATTTAAAATATTTTTAAAAAATATTTTTTTTGAAAGATAATATATTAGTTATGATAATGCATGAACTCTCATTAATTAAATAGTTAAATCTTCTAACATGAAATAAGTAACTTAAATTTTTAAACAAAATAACTTATAAATAAATTCATATGAATATTAATATATTAAGAAAATATTTTTGAAAAGATAAAAAATTTAAATGATAAATTTAACTAATTTAGAATATTAATATAATAATTTTATCAAATAAGAAGATATACAAAATTTTCTTATAATTTACACAAATATAATTATATCAATTAAGTAGTTATCTAATAAATAAAAAAATAATGATAACCTACCTATATTTGAGTATACTATAATTTTTAATTTAAATTTATAATATAAATTATTGTAAAATAAAATTAATTAAATTCTTACATTACATAAGGTAGAAGCTAACACCTTATGTATTTAGTGAATCTAAGATTTTCTCCGGCCAAAGGCCAACTAGAAATCCTTCGTCCTTATATTAAAAAAAAAAAAGAAAGAGAGAAATATATAGGTTATGATTTTTATTAGCCGGATTTGAAATTTTGTGAAGAAATAGTGGGCTATCGGCATTCTTGGAAAGAGCAATGTGCCTTCCATATATTTATCTCTTCAATTATATAGCAAGTGACTACTAATAATAACCAGTGATGTTGTCTATTTGAACTTATTCATATCAATTTTACACGTGTACCAATAATATAATTTAAATTCCTTTATGATTATTTATTTCAAAACATGTAAGACGAATTCAACTTAAATTGTCGCGTCCCTTCCATTTGTGCGAGTCGTGTCAAACTTGCTCTCCAACAAGTAAGATTGTTTAATACAATAATTGACTATGTATGAGTATGACTTGAAGAAAGATTTTAGTGCGTAGTGATTACCAATCCACAGGCTTTTCTTCGCTGCCGCGTAAGAATTACATGGAAAGAAAATTTAATGTGCAGATTGATTTGTTTTATTTCATTTATAATTTATTTTTTTCTCTCAGTTTTAACATTTTTATAAAAGAAATATATTTATATTTTTTTGTTTATTGAAATATGAAACATTAGAATAAATCTTATCCAATTTCTTTATAATCATTCTTTTGTTTGAATACTTTCACAAGTAATTAGGACTCAGATTTTAAGTCTTATCTACTTGTAGAAGGATCTGAATGTAAGAATAAATACAAAAGGGTGGATGTAGCATTATTGGAAGGGTCATTAACTAAAGTATATATTGATTATATTCATTTTTTTATATATATACGGAAGACGTTATTCGATTTTGTTAAGAGATATCTTTTGTAAGAAAAATTTTCATTTATTTATTGAATGTGACACGTGAATAGTATAACAAATAATAATATTGATTTTTCAAGAGTAGAAATTATTTTTATTTATTATTATGATATTATATATTATTTTATTAATTATAAAATATATAAGTAATATAAATATTTATTATTTTAAAATATACAAATAAATTATTCTAAAAATATATATTTTTCGAAAAAACACAGGGTCATAACATCCTTACAATTACGTAAATGGTCAATAAAGTATAAGCAAAGGAAACGTTGGCCGGCAAGTCAATCTAAAAATACAACCTGACATGTATATTATAATTAGCCGCTAATGCTTATGGTCGCAGCTAGACCCATTCATTTGTCCGGCATGAACCTAAACCCTTGACGAAGAAATTGCGGGCTTCTACACGTCATTGAATTTTTAAGTGTCTTCGTGGTTGGTTTAATTTTTGGGATGGGCTCGGCCATACCAATAAAAATTTGGACTGGCCGAGTCCGAATACAAATAATATTAAATTGATCATATAAATTATTAATTTGATTGTTTTTAATTTAAAAATTTATTATATTGTATTTTTAAGTTATGGGTTTATACTCTCTTTTAAAATATATTCTTTTCTCAAATAATTTATTTATTATCATTAATAGCCTAATTTTAATTTAGAATATTAAAAGCAGGTTAGTGGACTAAATCTCTGATTTTAGTAAAATAAAATTAGTTAAAATATACCTTTAACTCTAATTTTGATTTTAATTTCAATTTTAATTTAATTGAATTGATTTTAACCTTTAATTTGTAAAATTGAAGCAATGTTATTCACTTTATAAATTAGGCGGTTTCTTGACAAAATCATATGTAAACGAATGGGTTGCATATTGGGATTAGGTAGGAAGGGTTGTTAATTGAATTAAAAATTGAGTCTCTTAAATTATTTTTCCTTAATAAGTTTAAAATTGATCACTATCTTTATTTTAGATTGACATGGATATGTGATCTTTTTATCATAGCTCTCTCTCACTGTAGAAGTAATACATAACCTTGGTACAGAAATTGCAGATGAGATCAAAAAATCCATAGTAAAATTAGAAAGAAAATTTATATCGAAAGAAGATGTTAAATTTGAAATTTATTTTTATGAGCAAAAATACTTAAAAGAGAAAATTTGTAATCTAGTTAGTAGCTTGTGATATTCTAATTAGCAATCCATTAGTTAAATATATGATTTTTTTGTCTAAAAAAAGACCCAATTTAGAAAGTGTTTAATATTGTGCTCATTTTAAAAGTAAAAAAATAAAATTCATCCAAATAAAAGTTAAAAGGATGAAATTAACATTTCACCAAAACTTGTGTGGTAAAAAGCATATTTTCACCAATAAATTTGGCAAAGCCGGGCCAAGTTTTTTGAAAGATTTTTGGCACAGTTCGGGCTCAAGCCACCTCATCATGAGTTAGTACATGATCAAGAGAGATACTTTCCTGAAATATTTAAATTATCCCATTAATGTTTATGTCACCTTTTAAGTGGCATCCTGTTCGCTGAATCTTAATCATATTTTTTGAAATTTTTTTAAGGAAATGTTAGTTATTCAAATTTTAAAAAAATTTATTTGAAAACATTTTAAGTCTAATATTCCTTTAAAATATTTTTATGGAAGATAAATATCTTACATTTTCATGATATATATTTATTTTAATAATATAAAATGACCTTTTTTGTCCACCCTCTTATTAATATTTTTCTATCTCAACCCATGACCACCCATGACTATTGACAACTGCCCACTGTTACTTATTATTATTGTTTATCGCCCACCACTATCCATTGCTTTTGACTATTGCCCATTATCACTCACTACTGTTGATCATTGTCCTCAACTATCCACTGCTATTGACTATCACCCACTGCCGCTTGCTAACGTTAAGTATCACCTACCATCATTGACCGATTAACTTTTCAGTATTAAGTGCTTTATTTTTTATTACAACATTTTTGGTAGTTTAATAATATTTTAAAAATATATAAATTAATTAAAATATAACATTGTAACATTCTTAGGAATATTTTTACATGAACCAAATATGGTAATGTGATATTCTTGGGAATGTTAAAATTCCTAAGAATGTGTGATTTCGTGAACTAAACGCCATCTTAATGCTTGTTTAATATAGTGATTAGAATTCTCAATAATCAATTATAATAATTGACTATAGCACTTTTTAAAAATGGTTGATATAGAGATTAGAATCTTTCAATAATTAATTATAGGCAATAAGTCTAATTAAACCAAAAACTACTTTGGGTAGCCATTTTTTAATCAAGATTATAAAAAGAGAAACTTTCATATTTATATCTATATCATCCTCACTTTTTTTATCTTTTGTTATCATTATCCTTACTCTAATAATAATAATAAAATTCCCATTTTTTGTCTCATTTTTATTGCTTTTTTAGTAATTTAATGCTAAAAAATAATTTTTTTACACATTATCCAAACATGAACAAATTATATATAATAAATTATAAAAAATGTTATTATTGACACTAAAATTTGGTCAACAGGTTTGTGTCCAATAACACTCCAGACTGCAAGTTGAATATAGAAGAAAGTAGAAAAGAAAGATACTGAAAGAAAGGAAAGATGGCAAACACCAGGAGTTTTATCGTCGTTCGATTAAAGTCAAATTGGCCCCTATGTCCACAGTGATTTTGATTATCAACTATTGGTTATTTTTCTCAATTTGATTACAATGGTAATACTCTCTCACTGTGTATAGTGCTCTCTCTCTGTGTTTCGACAGAGTTTCTGCATGTAAATTCCTCTCTCTCTTTACAATAACCGTCCATTCCTATTTATAGAAGGGGAAAGGGTTACAAATGTAATTTTGCTACTAGCAAAATGAGTATTTTCACAAAATCAGGCATTTAATGCTTGGCGTTGGGTAGTTAATTCCAGGCAATCATTGTCGGATTGCCGGGGGGGTTGATGTGTCAGTTTGGAGGCTAAGTTTTCAGTTGGAGGTGGTGCCCTTGATTGCTAATTGGATCCCGTACATGTATCTGACTTGCTAACCTCACGACCTGGCATCGTACTGGTGGATGAGCTGGAGACTTTGGCTGACCTCGCGGTTCTTACTCGGTCGTCCTCCTTGAGGGCTATTGGGGTGGTAGTCTTCCTGTTGACCAGTTGAGGGCTTCCTTAGTGAGCCACACTCCCTATGTGATGTCGCTCGATGCCTTTAGCTTGCGTCCTATGGTTTGGTGTCCCTGTTGAGTGATCTCGATCTCCAATTTGTGCCTCCACCTAGTTAGTTGTGCCTTTTACTAGACTTCGGCCAACCAAAACCATACCTTCTAAAAAGTACCCATAACATAAACCTCCCAACTCTCAGCTCACTTTGTGGGTTGGAAGTTGCAACTGATAGTAAAAGTATTCATCTACAGTATGTAGGATGGAGGAGTCTTCATGATCAGACTGTCATGTTGTCTTTTCTATCTTTCAAACTTTCATTTCCGTTACTTTAGGCCATACTTCTCACTATGCGTAATTTTCAGCTGTTGGCGTGACGATTTTTTTTTTTTTTTTTGACCATCCTATCTAGAACAGCCAAATGTCCTCTAGGTCATTTGATGAATCAAGACTGGTTTATAAAAGCTTGTGAAGCTTTTTTTGCTTCTCTATGAGGTTGCCTGATGGATGCTTTAGTTAAGCCCCCTATGGTTTAAGCAGTTTGGTTTTTGGTGGAGCTCTTTAAGGCGTGTATGATCTGTTGCAGAGGTTTTGGAGGTGCGATTGGCCTGTTGCATGTGGCTTCCTTGGATAGCTCTTCTTGTTGGCTCTTGGGAAGTCTTGTATAGATCTTGGTTTACTTCCTCATGGCTTTTCTGTGAAGTTCAGTCTTACTAGTCGGACTCCTGACTCCTTTTTAAATTACTCAAGGTTTGAGTCAGGAAATGAATAGTTGGCTAAGAAAGGCTATAAGTAAGAGTAGCTGTGTTCATTGGTGTTTCATTTGATGGGAGTTTGTCTCCTAGAGGCTGGCTCTCCCCTCCCTTATGGGAGTAAGAGCTTTAGGCTTTTGCTTTATCCTTGTGTATCAAATCTTTTGATGTAAACTAGCTCCGTTAAAAGAGGTATTTTAATAAAACTTCAAGCATTACGTTCATATCTTTCATCTTTACAAGTTTATTATATTGATGGCTTAATTGGTTGTCGACGGCAATGCAATCAACCCCTGCAAAATCATAACTTGATAATTGTTATATGGAGTAATTAATGGGTTAATCAACCTCAGTTATTAAAAGTAAAATTTGTGTCAATAGGCTTAAGCCAATAAGTTTCAACTTAAAGGATATGCGCCATATGCATGATCAGTCATCATGTCAGCTTACTCTAATACGCAGAAAGCACGAGCATCAGAGTGCCTTTGAGGTCAAATTTAAGTAGTAGGGTGCTCAAGCATCATCGCCGTCTTGAGACTGGGTTTCCATGCAGGCTGCGTAGACGTATCAGTTCGCGTAAGAGTTTGGTGCTCATGGCACTCATTCGACGCGACTCATATAAGAGTTTTGTGTGTGGCCAACACTTCTTGGTCGTGAGGTCTTGGAATTGTCCATGCAAGATTTTTATACATAAAGCACTTCTTGGATATGGCTCACACAAGATTTTTGTGCATGGAGTATTTCTTGGACATGAGGTCTTGAAATTGTCTACGCAAGATTTTTATGCGTGGAGCACTTCTTGGACATGAGGTCTTGAAATTATCCGTGCAAGATTTTTGTGCATAGGACACTTCTTGGCCATGACTTGCATAAGATTCTTGTACATGGAGCACTTTTTGAACGCGAGGTCTTGAAATTATCTGCGTAAATTTTTTATGTGTGAAGCACTTCTTGGATGTGGCTCACGCAAGATTTTTATGCGTGGAGGACTTCTTGGACTCGAGGTCTTGGGATTGTCTGCGCAAGATTTTTGTGCATGGAACACTTCTTGGATGCAGCTCACGCAAGATTTTTTTGCTTGGAGCACTTCTTGGATGCGAGATCTTGAAATTGTCCATGCAAGATTTTTGTGCATAGAGCACTTCTTGGACGCAATCACACAAGATTTTTGTGCGTGGAGCACTTCTTAGACACGAGGTCTTGAAATTGTTTGCGCAAGATTTTTGTCCGTAGAGCATTTCTTGAATGCGACTTGGGTAAGATTTTTGTGCATGGAGCACTTCTTGGATGTAAGGTCTTGAAATTGTCTACCTAAGATTTTTGTGCGTAGAGCATTTCTTGAACACAGCTCGTGTAAGATTTTTGTGCATGAAGCACTTCTTGGATGTGAGGTCTTCAAATTATCTGCATAAGATTTTTGTGCGTAGAGCACTTCTTGGACGCAGCTTGTGCAAGATCTTTGTGAATGGAGCATTTCATGGATGCAAGGTCTTGAAATTATCCATGCAAGATTTTTTGGGCATGGGGCACTTTTTAGATGTAGCTTGTGCAAGATTTTTGTACGTGGAACACTTCTTGGACGTGAGGTCTTAGGATTGTCCATGCAGATTTTTGTGCGTGGAGCACTTCTTGGACGCAGCTCACACAAGATTTTTATGCATGGAGCACTTCTTAGAAGTGAGGTCTTGGGATGCCATCATAGTCCAATGCTGCATATCCTGTGACCCAAACGAGTCATTTGGCACTTCTATTCATCTTATCCACGGCTCTCCAATTCCCAACAATAGTTGGCAATAATTACTCTTAATTTTGATAAGCGTGCACTGTATTATTATGAGCTAGCTGCTGGCTTCTCTCGGGTCATTCGATCGTGGGTAAATGGCAGGATGCTTGATCCGATGGTGGGATCGCATGCTTTTACAAATTGAAATGGGCTTTCTTTCTCCCTCTTAGTTGCCATTCAAAATTTCTGGAGTTCCAGTTTCTTCTATTCGTTTGCTCTTTTGGTTGTCATGACAGCTCCTTCATCGCCCATTTCTACCAGTTTCGGTCTGATTTTCTAATTATTGATCAAATTCTCTTTGTTGGAGACTATTGCTACAAGCTGCTTCGAACCTTTTGTCTCCGTAAATTAGGGTACATATCTTTTAACCTTACATTTTTTGGATTTTCCTCTTTTGCATTTTCCTCTTTCATAGGCGATAGGAAACTTGATTGCAACTGGCTGAGGGATGGAAGTGCTAATAGGGATAATTGGTTTAGATGCTTTGCCTTGTTTGAATTGGCATAACTGATATGCTAGAAGACCTTAGGGTTTTTGGATGTTATTTTTAGTCTTTTAGGATTATGTGGTCCAATCGTAGTGTCCCCTTCATTTCTTGGAGTCCAGGCTGTTGATGCGGTGACTTAGGGTGTGTATAGCCTGCAGTATGGGGGGGTCATTAGTCTTAGCCTTTGATACGATTCACTAGCAATGACCTAACCAATCTTTTTCTTTATGTATATGGGAGCAAGTTATGCATGTCACCATCATCTAATTAAGAACTAGGATGACGAACCAGATTCATCCTAGAGTGCGAGAGTTGTGTGACATGTTGATGAAGCGACCTTGAGTGGGAGGGAGGTCGTTATAGGCTTTAGTACTCATCCAGAACACATCAAGGGCCAAGGGACCACTGCGGGCCAATGCCTTGACCACCACGTATTCAAGCTGCATTCCTCAATTGTGCATCTCTGCGACATTCAATCCATAATTTGATCGTCTCGGATTTCTAATGGGTGCAGTGTTATGGGTCCTGCTTTAGACGATTACGCTCCACATTTGCCTCAAGGTTTATCGCTATTGATCTTCCACACCTCACAGCAGGGCTAAGATTTTCAATGTAGCCTTTCATTGTTGACTTCTTAAATAAGATAAAACTTAGCACATTTTAGCTCACACCAAACTCCTACACCCAGCTTATCTCGTTAGCCCTTATCCACTTGGGCAATGGCCTCCCACTACCATCACCCAAAACTCTATGCTACCTGTATGACCTCAGGTGTGTCAGCTCGACAAACAGTCTTTACTATCTCTTGGCTTAGTAGATGCCGTACAAGAGCATCTTGTTGAAAGGGGATGCTAAAGAAAAGTCCAACATGGGGCATTACAAATCTCGTTGGTTCTACATTTCATGCCCCTTGTTGCGCTACCTTAGAAATTTTGATTTTGTTCTCGTTTCAGGTAGGTAGACTGGGAGCAAGTAAGTTTGGTGGTTCTTTGATATTTGCTCTTAATTCTGACTTTTGCTTGATTTTACAGACCAGACCGGTAGAAAGGCCTACGTTAGGATATGCAGCCATAGCTTGATGGTAAGTATTGCTTCTTGCCTTGATCATCCTATTTGCTTCATAGTCTAACCTCACTATCTATTCTCGTAGAGCTTATTAACATTGATGAAGATTGATGAGGTGCTCCAAGGCCAGGATGCTGAGAAATCTGATCTCATGGACGAGCTGGCGGTCTCAATAGTTGAGGTCCTGGAGCTGAGGGAGAAAGTTAAATAATTGGAATCTGCTTTGTCTTGTGAGGTAACGCATTGTGAGATTGTTGTGGTAAGTCTTGGTCTTGTAACTAACAATCTGAATAAGGCCAGGATAGAGCTGGAAAAGGCCCAATCGCAAACACGGTTAGTGATGAAAGTGGCCGATGTTATCGTGTAGAAGGCGAAATCTATAGAGTAACAAGCCAAGGCTACCACTGAAGAGTTGGAGGCATTGAAGAGAGAAGTTGAGCTCGCTAAGGAGGAAACAACCAAAGTCAAAGCAGAGACGTCTTCGTTGGTAGTAGAAACAGCTAGGGAAACGAGGACCAAGACTTGCACTACTTTCTTCTACACTTTATAGGAGGAATATCTTGAGCTAGACTTCTCCTACTTCGGCCCACAAGCTCTGGAAGTCATGGATCGCTACAAGAGGAGAGCGACCAAGGCCAGCTCCAGCGGCTAATGTTCCGGATGCTCCAACTTCTGACCCCTAACCTGGTGAAGACTTAGCTCTCGAGGCTCCAGCCTCTTGAAATATGAATTTTGTAATCTTGAATTTTCCTTCTAGGACTTATGACAGACTTTGATAATTATTTGTATTGAATGATTTTGTTGTGATGGAAGCTAGACACATCTTTCTTCATTACTTTCATGCTTAAATATGCAATATTACTTGTTTATATTGGGAAGAGAATTCAACATGCTATATCAACTATCACTATACTGCATAACACGTTACTTTACATAGAATTTTC
Source organism: Saraca asoca (assembly GCA_026873985.1). Classification (NCBI taxonomy): domain Eukaryota; kingdom Viridiplantae; phylum Streptophyta; class Magnoliopsida; order Fabales; family Fabaceae; genus Saraca; species Saraca asoca. The sequence goes on along the minus strand of JANHAO010011164.1, from coordinate 3,961 downwards.
TTCGGATCATATTCCACAAAAATTTAAAGAATTACATAAATATTTACAATGGATCAACTCTTACATGCCGGGACACTTATTGATAATAATGACAGAGGTGTTCGGCGTTCCAAGCTCGGGGGAACTCTACCCCATTCACGTTTGCTAGATGATAGGCTCTGCTGCCTATGACCCTTTTAACGAGGTATGGACCCTACCAGTTTGGCCCTAAGGTCCCCTTACTAGGTTTACGTGCTCTAGGAAGAATGAGATGTAGGACGAGGTCACCAGGCTTGAATTTTCAAGCTCACACTCTACGATTGTAGTGTCTCACAATGCGTCATTGGTATATAGAGATCTTGAAGCTAGGTCTTTCTCTTGCTTCTTCCACGAGGTCTAGGTTCGTAGCAAGAAGTTGATCATTGTCCTCTGGGTTGAAAGCGATTCTTCGCTACGTTGCAACTTCCAGTTCCGCTGGGATCATTACTTCGCACCCATACACCATTGACAAGGGAGTCTCCCCTGTTGAGGGTAGGGGTGGTCCTGTAAGCCTAGAGCACTGTTTACAATTTACCCACCCAAGCTCCCTTTCTAACTTCTAATATAGTTTTCAAGATTCGCTTGATGATATTGTTGACAACTTTTACTTACTCGTTAACTTGCAAATGATCTACAGCTGCAAAGCTCTTAGTGATCTTGAGGTCATCGCAAAACTTTAGGAACTGCTCACTGTGAACTATATCCCATTATCGATTACGATCTGCTAAGGGACTCCAAACCTATAAATAATATTGTTCCATATGAACTTTTCGACCTTGGAAAATGAGATTTCAGTGAGTTCCTTCATTTTTGCCCACATAGTGAAGTAGTCCATGACCATTATTGCATGTTTGCAATTTCCTCGAGCCTTAAGAAGTGGTCTGATTAAGTCCATTCCCCAAATCGTGAATGGCCACAAACTGGTCATTTGTCTTAGGTAAGCTGGCAGAGCTCGTGGCACTTTTGCAAACCTTTGGCACTAGTCACATCTCTTGACGAGGTCTATAGTATCCCGCTTCATCGTCGACCAATAAAATCCTTATCGAAGAGCTTTTTGTGCCAAGGATAACCCCCCAACATGGTTTCTGCAATGGCCAGCATGAATCTCCTCTAGGATAGTGTTGCAGTCCTCACCATTAATGTATCTCAAAAGCGAGATTGTGAACCCTCTCTTATACAATGCATCATCGTAGATGCAATATCTAGCTACTTGAGCTTGTAGACGTCGTGCCTCGAGTTTATCCTCTAGCAGTTTATCATTCTGCAGGTATTCTAGAATTAGATTCATCCAGGAGTTTAGTGCTTTGTCAATCGCCATCATGACAACTTGCTACTTGATGTTTGGGGACAATAGGAGCTCCATCGGGATTGTTCCTAAGAGATCAACATATTCAGTAGTGGATAGGCAAGCCAAGGCATCAACATGCGCATTTTGAGCTCGTGATATTTGATTGACTCGTATCGCTGGAAGGAACTTAACAACTCTTGGACTTTTTGGAGATAGCTTATCATCTTGGACCCTCGAGCTTGGTAATCACCTTTCACGTGGTAGACAATAAGCTGCGAGTCACTAATCTTCAATTTTTTGGCTCACACCTCCCTAGCCAATCATAATCCTGCCATCAATGCCTCATACTCGACTTCATTGTTAGTGGCCTGGAAGCCAAATCTTAAAGTGCAGAAGACCTTGTGCCCCTCCGTACTGATGAGAAGTGCCCCTACTCCAGCCTTGTGGTCCCATGACAATCTATTAATGTATAATTCCCACCATTAGGGCTTGAGAATCTGCATCTCCTTTTGCACGAGTCCTGTAAATTTTACAATGAAGTTAGCCAACGCTTGCCCCTTGATGGCTGATTTGGGCTTATATTCAATGTCAAATTGGGTGAGCTCAATCACCCATTTGAGCAGCTGTCTTAAGGCATCTGTCTTTTACAAGACTTATCTTAGCGGGGATTATGTAAAGGTGAGTACCTCGTTTCGGCATCCAGTAGCCTCTTGCTTATATAGTAAATTAGGAGTTGAGCACCTCCCTCTTCACATGTTAGGGCCACGCTTAAGGCATGTTGGGATATCCCTAGGTATACAATTAATCTCTTACCCTCTTTTGGTTTAGACAAGAGTGGAGCTCATCCGAGGTACAATTTGAGCTCCTAAAAAGTGACTTCACACTCCGAGGTCCATTTAAACCTTTTCACTTTTTTTAGGATGTCGAAGAAAGGGATACATTTGTCTGTCACCTTTGAGATAAATCTGCCAAGTGCGACAATTTGACCATCCAGACTTTAAACATCTTTTGGACCTGAAGGGGAATGCATGTCAAGAAGTGCTCTAATTTTCTCCAGGTTCACTTCAATCCCTCTACTATTGACCATAAAATTGAGGAATTTGCTTGAGGCAACTCCAAACGCACATTTATGTAGGTTCAACTTTATCTGATATCTCCTCAGGGTCTCAAACATTTCTTCTAAGTTGTGGACGTGATCAACGAGCTGTTTGGACTTCACTAGCATGTCATCGATGTATACCTCTATCGTTTTGCCAATCTTCTCTTGAAACATCATTTTTACTAATCACTGGTAGGTAGCCCTCGCATTTTTGAGCTTGAAAGACATCACTTTATAGTAATATAACCCACGATCAGTAATGAATGAGGTATGCTCTTTGTCCAGTGGAGAATTGGGATTTAATTATACCCTGAGTAGGCATCCATGAAATTGAGAAGCTTATGCCCCACTGTCGCATCTACAAGCTGGTCGATCCTCGACAAAGGAAAACTATCTTTTGGGCATGCCTTGTTAAGATTGGTGAAATCAATATAAGTCCTCCATTTCCCATTTTTTTCTTCACGAGGATGGGATTAGCCACCCAAGTGAGGTAATGTACTTCTCGAATGAAATTGTTCACCAAAAGCCTATCTACCTCTTTTTTTAATGCTACATAATGTTCAGTCATCATCGGCCTTCTCTTTTGGCAAACTGGCTTGACCTGGAGGTCAATATTAAGTCTGTGTGACACTATATTCGAATCAATGCCTACCATGTCTTCTTAGTTCCAGGTAAAGATGTCTAAGTTTGCCTTGAGGAATTCTATTAGCTACATTTTCACATCGAGTGGTAAGCACCTCCCCAACTTAGGGAATCTCTCTTCGTCTACTTCGTTGACTCGTACGTCCTTGAGCTGTTCAACGGGTCTAGTGGCTTGTTCGGTATCCATCTCACGAAGGTCGAGATCATAGCTGACTCCTTTTGTGCTTATTGCTTGAGCTTCTCCCCGAGACACCACATGCACCTTTTTCCTTTGGATGCCAAGTTTGACCGCATCCTTATTGCAGGGCTAGGCTACCTGCTGCTCCTCTCGTATGCACCCAACTTCATTTAGGGTTGAGAACTTAATGGTTAGCGTCTTGGTTGATGCCATCATATTGAAATCATTCATGATGGGTCGCCCTAGCACTATATTATAGGTTGAGGAGCAGTCTATAATCAAGAAGTCTGCCATGATAGTTACATGTTGGTCGAGGTCACCCAGGGTGAGTGGGAGTCTGATTCGTCCCACCGGGACTATCCCATCTCTAGGGGTGTTTAATGGACTGATGGTCCGCGGACCAAACGGACCGGACCGAGGACTTCGAGTGGACTGGACTAGGTAAAAAAAGGTCCGTTTGAAAATGGGCTGAAATGGGCTGCCTCTCGCGGGCTTCAGTCCAAGCAGACCGAGCCCGCATAGACACAGACCGGTCCGCGGGTCAGCACCTGACTGATCCCCACCCCCCACCTGTGACTCACTTACACTTATTCACTAAACGCACCCATTTTTCATTTTCTCCATGAGTCCACGACGCATCTTCAGACTTCAACTTCAATTCATTTTCTCATTCTAGGAAAATTCGATCAAATTAAACCCTTTCTCCAGCTCTCTCCCGAAAACCCTAGATCCCCCC
>JANHAO010011163.1:0-17157 GCA_026873985.1 Saraca asoca | reverse complement strand
TTCATATTATTATAATATAAACTTTTTTAAATTTATTTAATTGATGAAAACAAATATTTTTTATGCAAAAATTATTTATTTATTTTTAATTATAATTTAAATTCATTAAAAATAAATTTAATTTTATTTATCAAATTTTTTCTTATAATTATTTCATATTATTATAATATAAATTTATTCCTTTATCTTTTCTTTCCTTTCATTTTCTTTTCAACCAATCAACAAACTTTCCTTTTCCTTCCCTTTTCTTTCCTCTCAACCAATCAACATTTTATCCTTTTTCTTTTCTCTCCTTTTCTTTCCTCTTATTTTCTTTCCTCTATTTTTTTCTCACTTACCAAGCAAAGCATTAACAATTAAAGATTTTCACAAATTTTGAACAACAATACTTAATCGACAATGGATGGAGGTATATAACTTAATTCCATTGCATATATAATTTTACTTTATTTTGCTTACATCAGTGGTATCAAAGCCATTTTTTATGTTATATTGTTTTAGTATTATTTTCACTACTATTGTTATATGATGAGAAAATGAATTTTTTTTCTTTTAATTTTAAGTAAGGTCATTTTCTTATAACAGAGTATTTTGGACATAATAGATAAATTGTTTTATTATATGAATGCATAACCTATATTCTCATTTTTTTTAATTATTAGGTTTGCTTGGCAAAGTATAATCCATTAAATTGTGATCATGGATAATTTTAAAAATTTATTTTCTTAATTTATGTAATTAAATTCTTCACATTATTTAAATATGAATTTTTTGTATAATATATAGATTAAAATTTATCAACATAAGGAATTAGTTAATATTATGAATTTTATCATAAAAATATCATTTTAAGATTATCATGACTTAGGACTAGTCACAACATCTTAAATCATTAAGAATAAATTATAGTCTTTTCAAGACTATACATAATTAAGTGACATTTAATATTACAATTCATTTATAAGAAAATTGTTTAGCCCTACAAAAAGATAATTATTTTTTTAATTGAAATAAGATATGAAATTAATTTATTTCAACACTTGTAAAAAAAATATTTATTTATAAGAGCTCTTTGAAAGGTTACTTCCCACTTCCTAGCTTTACTTTTGTAGTTCATCCGTACCAGATTCCATTCCTTTTGCTTTTCTCCTCGGGCTTTTTACTTTAACTTCACGCGTGAGGATCAAAACATTTTTTTTATAAAAATAACAACATTTACTTACATTTATAATTAATTACAAAATATTAAAATAATAAAAAATATTTTATTTATTTAATATTATATGTAAAGAGTATGGAAGAAAATAATATAGACTTCTTTAAAAAGAAAGCTACTTTCTTTCACTATCATGTGACCATATATTTATTTTATTAATTACAAAATATATAAATAGTATCAAAGACCATATATTTATTTTATTAATTACAAAATATATAAATAGGATCAAAATCCTTTGTTTAAATACAAGTAACTGACATTTTCCTATAAAAACATCTTTTACAAAACAAATAACGCCAAAATCATCCATACATGGATACTTTATCTTGATTTTAACTAGTTTAAAATGTTTAATTGCAGATTTTGAATTTCACACATTGTAAAATGTTAACTATTAAAAGCAGGACACAAAGATTTTCTTTTAATGCTCTAAATTGAGCATGAATAGCCTATATTTGCATGCAATGAAAGTGATGAGATTAATGTGCATACAAATTGACTCAAAAAACTCTAAATTTTAAAGGAAAAAAGTATGTGCAATGAAAGTAAATCCTTGTTATATAATATTTATCTCTCTTCTTTAAACATAGCTTAGATATTTTCTTTTTCCAATAATTAAGAGTTAAAAAAAATGAGTCAGTAACTGATGTTGTCTTGAGGCTTTTTCACTTTCAATGTCTAGAATGCGAATCCAGATCAGTATACATCTATTATGTGTCATGTCACTCTCGTTATGATGACAAAAAAAGTTAAAAAATGAAATAAGGGATGATACAGAGCACCCATGGAGATTTTTTAGTTTTTTCCGTATGTGTTTTAACTTGTGAGTGTTTATTTTAATTTGTGGAAATGGAAAAGAAATAAAATCAAATAAAGAAGAGTAAAGATAATGACAACGGTTACTTTTTGATTTATTTAGCTAAATTAATGAATGAAATCATACTATTTATGATTCTCTTTCTTGTTATTTTTTAGTTGGATAGTGGTCAACAATTATAGGTGATGATCAACGATAATAAGTGATAATGGATGATTATTAACGATGGTAAATAATAGTAAGTGATAATTAATAATAATAGATAGTAATGAACAATAATTAATAATGTTAGGTGGTGGTTAGTAGTCGACAGAGATAGGTAGTAGTAAACAGTAGTAAATGTTGATAGGTAGTGATGGATGGTAATTAATGATAATAGGTAATGACAAAACAATAACATTAGTAACAGATGATGGTCAATAATTATAAATAATAGTGGGCAATGGTTAGCCATTGTAAGTGGTAGTGAGTGATAATCAATAGTGATAAGCGATAAATGATAAATGATGGTAAACAATGATCAACATTAATAATGATGTTAGGTAGTGATAAGTGACAAAAGATGATGTAGACAAGAATCAATTATGGTAATAATGATGGATTATGATAAATGATAGAATATGATAGTGAGTGGTGGTCAATGTTGATAAATATGATATATTATGCTGATAGGAGTTTTACAATATGAGAAAAGGGAATGGGAGGAATGATTTTTTTTTTCTTATAGATAACATAATCTAAAACTTTAAATGGGAAATGAGTAAACTTTAAATGAGAGAGTTCATTAAGGTTTAATATCAGTGATAGATTCCATTACATATTAATTAAGCATTCAATAAAATAATTATTTTTTTCATTCGATTATCAGAGATTATCCAACCAAACACCCTTATAAATGTTTGTTTCTTATTAACTTGCAACTTGTCGATTAAAAAAATAAAGAAAAAGGGAAAATGAGATAGTGATAAACACAATCCTATAACCATTTTCTTTATCAGAGTAAAATGCTATGGCTATGAGACTTGGGATTGATTATTGGAGTTGACATGTTTTCTCGAAATTAGTAAATAGCATTTTCACAAAAAAGAAAAAGTAGACAGGACGGGATTTGGAGTTGCTATTTATTTTTTCTCATTTGGATAATGAAAAATCATACCATCATATTTTTAAAGGAAAAAAAAAAGTCAAAAAGCCAAGGTAACTCACAGAAAATGAATCATTCTGTAGCTCCCGCTTGCAGCATGTCCATATTATTTTGGATTCTCTTCATCGAGTCCGAAGGAGGAAAGGCAATTTCAACCCCATTCAACGGGCGCTCATCAATTTAAATACTTATTTTTCAATCCCACTAATTTAATTTCTATCAGTTTGATGTTGACAAAATTTTAGTATTTTAATTTATATTTATTTAAATTTTTTTGTTAATTTATTATTTAAAATTTTAAAATGATTAATAATATAATAACTAATTTATTTATATAACAATATTTATAACGTTAATATAATCATATATTTATTATTTTTACTCTAAAATGCTAATTATTATATCAATAATTCTATTAATACAAGAATTTTGTTAGATATAATTATATAATTGAAAGACTAAATTGATATTAAAAATTTTTGAATACTGGATGTATTTAAATAACTTAAATTGATATTAATTTTTTTAAAAAAATAAAATTAATATAAATTAAATTAGTGACAAAATGAAATAGATATTTAATCAAATGGAAATGGTTAAGGGAGTACATTACTCAGCCTTCTTACGTGTGGAAAGAGGGGGCATTGATTTCATGAACCAGCAAAAAAAGTGAATTATTAACTAAATTTTGCATTGATACTTAAAATTAAAATATAAATCATATAACTTTATTAAATGATCACATAAGTTTTAGTTGATATCTTAATTTTAGTTATTAATACTACATTTAATGATTATATCACTATTTTTATTTTTATAGTTTGATCATTTAAGACTAGTGTTCCCGTTAGACACATTCCTTTTATATATATAATATTTAATTATATTTATTTGTATAATATTATATATTATATATGTATAATTTCAATTTCTATTACTAATTCATGTTTAATCATATATATATATATATATAATATGAATAATTACCCATGTGTGAAGAAGAAAGACCACTTAATTTAAATGGAGTTGGGTATTGAGATTTAAAATTACTTGAGGAAAGACCTCTTAACTTGAATTGTCTTAACTTTGCTCGCTGCCGTATTTCAAGTTCGAGAAATATTTTATTTTATTATTATTATTTTTTTAAAAAGTCACTTCAACCTCCTTTTTTAGGTTTTACTTAAATTATGCTATCCTCTTTCGGAGTTTCAAAATTATACAAATCTTTGTGGAAAGAATAAAAAACCGTTACACTTGAATCTAAGTAATTGAATTTTTCGCTGGTGAACCAGTGAAAAAGAGGTTATAATATTACGTAGTTGAAATCCAACAGCAAGAAAATTTTGGACCGTTGTGATTAAAAATGTATTTTAATTAAATTTATTATAATACAATAATATTTAATATTATTTTTTATTTTTTTCTTTTAATATATTGGATTTGAATCCACCACATTGCCTATACATATCAAGTAACTCGTACGCCTGTAATAAAAAAACTATAATAAATATGAAAATTTTAAATTTAAGCATAAATAAGACTTCTTTATCTTAAAAAAAAAACCGCTATATGTTGGAAATTACATAAAAATTAGTGTAAAACTCTTAAATTACAGCAAAGATGCACACAATTTTTTTAAGGTTAAAAGAAGTCATAGTACCTTTTTACAGCTTCACAAAGCTTCTTCATCTACGAATCAATACTATTAAAATAAGAAAATAAAGTAAGTGCATTATTCTGTGTTCCTCAAAACCATATCCATGGCTTTCTTTGCTTGAATAAAATAAGCAGGAGTCAATTGAAATTATTTTCAGTTTAATCTTAAGCAATTTTTATGAGATTTTCAACATTCTCTTTGAACTTTTGTCACCCTAAAAAAATGAGTAGAATAAAATAAAAGCACATTTGCTGAACGCATAATTCATTGGACAAGGAGGAAAATACATCGTCTTTTTCTAAATTTTAAAATTATTTACACTATTTCTTTAATTTTAAGATCTATATAAACTCTATTAAACTTTAAAAATTATTATACTTTGTACTATTTTAATAACTTCCCGTACTATATCATGTACATTTTCCAATTATATTACATATACTCTTTTTGAGATATTTCAGACTCATTTTTTCTTCTAAAATGTGAAATTCACAGTTTTATGAACCTTATTATTTAATAAAGAATATGCATAACTTTTCCCTACATTTTTTGTCACCAAAATGCTGGCTTTACTAGCGTTTGTGTATTGTCTTTATTTGTTACAAGTCATTTTTTGTGTTTTAAAGGTGCATAACATTCTTTCAAACTATTAAATAGTTGTTCTATAGCCAGTACCTTTAGTGATATAGTGATACTTGATGTTGTCTCAGGAATTTTTCTCCTTTATTATCTTGAGTTTGAACCTAGGACAAACCCAGAACATTAAATATGAGTGTTAAATGACTTCTCACTCCTATTATCACAATATATATATATATATAGTGGTTCCAAGAGGGGATTGAGATTTTTGAAAAAGAAATGCAAGATTAGGCAAGTTGCATTTGTGAAAATATTAGATTTTGAAAGAAAAAAAAAAGAATGGACTCTATGAAAGAAAAACGACAACCATGCTTATAATAATGATAGAGCTTATTCTTATTATTTTTTTTTTTGACTTGATATTTTTACAAAAGCAACTTACCCACACTTGCATCTCTTTTTCAAAAATCTCAATTCCCTTTTAAAACCATTATTTACAGTTAAGAATGTGTACAAATGGCTTGAAAGAGTGCTCTACATCTGTAAAACACAAAAAATGGCTTGCAACATTTGAAAGCAATGTGTGTATGTATATATATATATATATATATATATCATCATAGGGATAAAGTTGGTATTAGGTGGTAAAAATGACATTTGACTAGCCTTGTAGAAAATAGTGTTAAATCTTTACAGTAATTTAGACCACTCAAATTATATTATTGTGACATAAATAAAATGTGAATAGACAATATGATTAGGCATAAGAGTTACATGAATTCAAAAATTGATCCATAATTTGATGTTAAGTTGATCTCTCTGTGATGTGATTTTTTTCTTAGCAAGTTCTCTCCTCCTATGAACGTCTAGCCGTCACACTAAATGGGAGAATACAATCTATAATCTGATAGGATAGAATGTAGTTGAAATAGGGTTTTAAGAATAAGGACCTATCATAATAAAATAATACTATTTAGGTATAATCAGACCCATAAATATCCAATCCTAAAATCAAGCCTAAGTACCATTATAAGTCCAAACTATAGTATCATTAATATAGGCTAACAACACATTGGCATTTAAAGTAAACTTTTAAATTATATTAAGTTCATAATAAAAAATTCTAACAATATCTCACTTGAACTACATAATTTAAAAATTATGGCCACTTCAAGTAAATGTCAAGGTATATATGGTACTATTTTAACCATAGGTCGAAATTGAGATCATAAGCATCTAATAGTATAGAACATTATATGCGATAGGGATATTAACGTCATACACATTGCATGCCTACATCTCATTGACCAAAATTTAATATAAAATATGCATAACAAGATTTACATAATGTTAAATGTGACTATATGTAAATCTTTACACAGTGGTCTTAACATTTGTCCAAGATGCCAATTATGAGAATCAATATTCTTAACACAATAGTGAAATGAGGTCTAAATGTTTCTAATAATATGTCATAACCTGAAAATGTGCAAAAATAACAATATATTGCAATATTATGAATATTTCATTGATACATATTTCGAGATAAACAACAATTTAATGTAATTACATCAAATACAATACTTACACTAACATAAAATATTAAAAAAACTTAGCCAAACTCATATTAATTACATGATAATGATACATTTCAGCTATTAAGCCTTTGGTTTGTGAATCGACAAGCATACAATCTATAGAAACATAATTAATACAAGTAACTTGCTTGTGTATCATCTTTCTCACAAACTAATACTTAACATCAAAATGCTTCATACAAGCAGAACTTTTATTATTCAGAGAGAATTTAATGGCAGTAGCATTGTTGCAATAAATGGTTAAAGGTCTTGAAATGCTCTCAATAATATTAAAATCAATAATGAAATTCATTAACCATACAGCTTCATGAATAGTTTTATAATATACAACATACTTTGCTTCTATAGTAGAGGTTGATATAAGTGACTATTTGACACTTTTCCATGACACAACTCATCCTACAATCATAAAGATATATCCAGATGTTAATTTTTGATCATCCAGACAATCAACAAAATCAAAGTCTAAGTAGCCTATAACCATGAGATCTTCTGATCTCCTATAGGTTTAAATATAATATTTTGTACCTTGCAGGTACCTCATTATTCTTTTAGCAGCAATCCAATGTCTCTAACTAGGATTATTTAGATCTGTCCCTATTACACCAACAACATAAGCTATATCGAGGTGTGTATACACCTCAGCATACATTAAGCTACCTATGATGAATGCATATAGAACATTTTTCATCTTTTCTTTTTCTTCATCACTTTAAGGACACTAGCTTTTGAAAAGATCTCACCTTTTTGAATGGGCACAAAAACTTGAAAGCAAGTTAATATGTTGAACCTCTTTAATACTTTTTCAATATATGACTATAAAGACAAGTCACGTATACCTTAAGATCTAGCATGATGAATCTTTATGCTAGCACAAAAGAGGCATTCCCAATATCTTTTATCTTAAAATGCTTTGACAGCATTTGTTTTGTCTCAATCAACAGGTCCACGCCATTACTTGCAAGGATAATGTCATTAACATATAGTACCAAGATCACAAAATTGTCTGCATTTAACACTATATAGATGAATTGGTTTATATTATTCTCCTTAAACCTAAAAAAAGTTACTATCTCATCAAAATTGAGATATCACTATCTAGTTGCTTGTTTCAAATCATATATAGATCTCTTTAGTTTACACATCAGGTGTTCTTTGCCCTTCTCTTGGAAACCACTTGGTTGTTTTATATAATAATTTTGTTAGGTCACTATTTAGGAACGTTGTTTTAACATCCATCTAATATTGTTCTAAGTCAAAATGAGTTACCATTGCCATAATAACTCAAGGTAGTCCTTAGTTAAGACTGGTTAGAAGGTTTTTTTGTAGTCTATGCCTTTCTTCTAAGTGTAGCGTTTTGCTTCGAGTTTAGCCTTGTACTTCTCATTCTTATCTTAAGCATCCCACTTGGTCTTGAAAATTCATTTGCATTCAACTAGCTTACAACTAGTAGGTAATTCAGCTAAATCTCATACTTGATTTTTATTCATTAAAGCTATCTCTTCTCTCATCACACTAATCTATTTTGAAAAATTAGAACCAGATACAACCTGTGAAAACATAGTGGGATCAGTTACTTAATAAACATCAAACTTATGCTCCTATAAATAAATCAGATAATCATTTGAAATTACTAGTTAGTGAACTCTATAGGATCTCTTCAAGGAAATTTCATTAATAATTTCCACTGGGTCTACATCTTCTGTCATTGGATACATTTAATTAACTTGTGAGATAATAAAAGATGGCTTAGTGAGTTGGTGGTACTAGTGGAATCACTAAACTTTTTTCCCTAAAAGTTGTGATGCATGGTATCTAACTCCTACTATTTAACTTATCTTCAAAATAAATTGCTCTGTTTAATTCAACAACTCTAGTGGAATGAGCTAGATAGTAGGACCTGCTACCTCTCGAGACACTACAATAGTCAATAAAATATCTACAGCTAATCTTTGAATCAAGTTTCTATCTAGAAGGGATACATGGTTTCACCTCAGCTTACAACCCAAAAATTGGAAATGCCTCAGACTAGGCTTTCTTCTATAAATCAATTCATAAGGGGTTTTAAGCATCGATTTGCTTGGAACTTAATTTAGAATATACGTAGTAGTTTCAAGGCATCACCCTACAAGAACTTTAGCAATAATGAATGAGCCAAAATGCATCTTACCATATCCATGAGTATCCATTTTTTTTTTGTAATACCATTATCTTTTGATGTCCTAGGCATGGTATAACTGGACTCAATCCCACACTCCTAAAGGTACTTAGCAAAAGGACCAAGGTTTCTCCTAGTCTCATCATACCTACCATAATACTCACCATTTATGTCTGAGTTGACACATTTAATTTTCTTTTCCAGTTTGAGCTCAGCTGCAACCTTGAATAACTTAAAGGCATTTAATGATTCAGATTTATCACTAAGCAACTCCACCTATCCAAATATGGATTAATCATTAATAAAGGTAATAAAGTACTTATAACCACCTATAGCAATAGGCATAATGAGTCTACTGATGGTAGTATGGATTAACTTCAAGGTATCCTATTTTTTACTTTTCTTTATCAGTTTTCCCTTGATGCACTTTACATATATGTTAGAGTCTAAAAAATCCAAATCATGTAAAACCCTTTCTTTTATGAGTCTCTGCATCTTTCCTCTAAAAATGTGTCGAAGACACCTCTGCCACAACATCAATGATCTCTCATCAATCTGGCTTCTCTTCCTTCCAATCACTGTATGAATCAAGTTAGCAAAACCAATGTCTAAATTGATTTTGTACAATCCATCACAAAATGCACCAAAACCAACCACGCATAAATTATAAAGTAAATTAAATTTCTTATTATCAAAATGACATAAATAACCATCACTATAGAAATCAAGTTCCTCCTTATTAAAAGTACATCAATAATATTTTTAAGTTCTGACACATGACCAGTAGATAAGCATAATGAAATAACTCTTATATCATCCACTTGTACTCTTTCTCCATTTTCAAGTTGAACAATCAGTTCTGCATCACTTGGCTTACTTAGATTTCATAAATAGCAGTACCAGTATCCAACCACCAAGTGTTTGATAGTACATCGGCAATGCTTAACTCAAAACATACTAGAACTAGAGGAGTACCTTTCTTCTTTTTCTCAATCCACTTCTTATACTTGAAGTAGTTCACCTTCTTGTGCCCATATTTCTTATAGAACATGTAATTTCCCTTAAATTGAGCTTTCTTAGGCTTGTGACATTGTTCATTCATCTCATCATTCTTCTTTTCATAGGTGGACTTCCTTTTGTTGTCCCCTCTAATGTATTCTCATTCCTTGTTTTAAAGTTGAGCCATGGGAAACAAAGTTGACATTATGAACATTGCCTTTCTTCATGTCCTCTTCTACCTAATTAGCAATAAAAACCAATTTATTAATTGTCCATTCACCTTTTTGGGTATTGTAGGATGTTTTCAAAATGTTGAATTAAGCGGGTAATGATTCCAATGCTTGCCAGATTAGGTAGCTATCACTAAGGTCAACTTTCATATTTTTTTTTAATTTGTTGTAGTAGTGAACTAGCTTTAAGATATGCTTCTGCATTACACTCATAAAGCCTTAAAATATAATATAAGAATTAAATACTACAAACCTAAAATCTAACTCTAATAAGGTGTTTGAGATTTTAATAATATAATATTTAATCTTATACTCACATTATTCCTAACAAATTATGTTAATAATATCATACTGATAAGGTATTTAAATATTATTAACATAATACTCTTCTTTAATCAAACTAAACAATTTTAATTATCATTTAACAAAATTTTATGCAATAGGACCCATGATAGGCAAATTACATAAAATTTTATGGCATAATGTGAGTTAACTTGATTCCTAAAAAATAATACCTTACGCACATAAACATGCTAAAATTAATTTATTTACTATACACTATCAAAAAATTCTAGTAAAATCAAATACTATAGCTTTCAGTGTATGAATTACATACAAAAAATTTGAGGCCCAAATAATTTAAAATTAACACTTAAATAAAATGGATAAAAAATAATAATATTATTTTAATTCTAGAAAATAAATAAGAATTTTGCCTCAGAGAGTGGAGGCTAGCAGTGCAATCACTGTCTCTAGAAGAGCTATGCATGATGATGCATAGTGCTCATATGCTTATGTGTCATGGACTAGTAGTCCAATAGTTAAGACGTGTGACACTTAGACACTCACCACCTGAGGACTAAGCTAGCTAATTGGTTAATACATCACCTAAGCTTGAAAATAACGAATTAAACACATTATCATATCACAATTGGGGCAACCATAAGCAAGTAACTATAGTACGTGGGCAACCAACACATACAAAAAGTTAATAATGATGTAACTTATGCAATGCAAGTAAATATGAATAAATGTAGTCGAAAACAAATAAAAATAAGAGGCAACATAAATGAAAAGGGGCTACTTTTTTCATTCATAATGCACCTCATTACATAGTTTGGAATGTATAGGGGAGGCATTAAGTCACACACTTTGACCCTTAGACTAGTACCATGATGCCTACCAAGGGTGGCCAAGCACTCCCTCCTTTAAGAGTATTTTGAGTCAAAGACAATAACAAGACTAGACATACTTTCCATAAGTTGACATAAGGCTTTTTTCATAGTTTGAAAAATGTTTTATGCATCATCTTATATTGACATAAAGCTAAAAATCTAGAGATCATAGCCATGTGCTTATCTGCTAGTACTAGATAAGTTACCTTAGGTTAAATTACATAAATACCCCCAAAACAAGAGAAAAATGGAAAATAGTACAAGCTAGATTGTTCCCAAACTTGTGCCATATGACCTCCATATCATTCTTGATTTTTCTACCAAGTTTCATGTCAAATCAAGTGCATTTGCTTGTTAAACCAATTCACAACAACTTAGCTTGACACGACTCATTGAAAGTCTTTTGATTACTTCACTTAATCTCCTTTTTTGGCTTTTATCTGCTTGTCCCTTTGAGCCTGTCTTCAACTAAGAAAAGTTCTACCTTTACAGTATTCAAAACTCTCGAACATGTCTTGAACACTTGAATTCAAACTTGACACCTCGTATGGTGTCCTCTTACCACTGCAGATAGGGTTAAATAAAGAACAATCCTTCACTCTTGTTCTAGCTACACATGCCCATTTTCTCAAAAGTCATTGTCATAAGCTCCTCTTGTGGCTAAACAATGGCACTTTCATAGCAATATGAGCATCAAAAGTCATTATCACAAGTTGATCTTTGCAACTAAGTGAATTGCATATAAGATCACAAAATATTTGTTAAATAGTTACTACCTCAACATCATTTAGATATATACATATGTCCATCAACATCACAATAAGCTACTTCTAAAGGATTTGCCTACATAAAACATCCTACTAGATTTTGCACCCCGTTGGTGGAAACCATGCTCTCTGGCATGACCAAATAAAAAAGAATTTCCTTCATTTCCATGCTAGTTAGCAAGACCACACAACTTATTATGGTAGACCTTCAATTGGGACCTACCCTTCCATATTGATTTATTATTACTTAAAGGTCTCCAAGAGCCTGATTACCCTATCCTAATGTAAGGTTTGCCCTCATTATCAGAATCCTGGGTACCATCCTTATCGCTTCCTTGCCCATTTTCTTAAAGTTTGGCTTACAAAGCATTTAGGATTGATTGTTATGGACATTTTGCTACCTTGTGGGGCCTATGACATAAAAAACAAGATAGGGTCTTTGATTTTCCATTATTGTTAGAAACCTAAGATAAAGCTAAACTCTGGGATTAAGAATATGATTCATTTCCCCTCCCTACTCTGGGACTTGCCATTCTTGCCCCACTATCCACCATTTCTACTAGTAGAATATGAGGCACCACCTTATGACTTTATGCTAAAACAGAACCTAATGTCATAATTAGAAAAGTGTTATGCTGTAGTCACTACTTTCATAAGGCTTGGACCTTCCTCCTTTGGAGTTCCATGATAGTTTCCCACAATTGTTAACAAAGTAGAAAAGCTTGTTTCTCTTGGTTATGTCATAGATATCCAACATAATAGTTGTGAACTTCTTCATATAGTCTTGAACTAAGCCTATCTGTCTTAGCTCACTTAGCTTGCACTTCGCTTAGTTGTGAACTCCTTATGAATTTTATTATAATTTTCTTAATTTATAAATTAATTATGAAATGGTTATACTACCCTTTCTTTTATTCAATGATCAAAAGCAAAGCGTAATTTTGGAAAACCATTCACTTTGCTTTTATGCAGTTGTGGAGCTCAGTATGGAGGGTTTAATAATGAGGGAAAAGGTTGTTTGGTCTAGCCAAATTATCAAGGATATGAAGACAACAACATTTGGTAGGATTGGAGGAGAAAGATGAACAAAAAGGGAAGGAGATGGTGACGAGAAAGGAAGCAGTCGACTATAAGGTGAAGATGGTCTTCTAACAAAAGAGGGAGGGAGATGAAGGTTGATGGAGGTCAAACAAGAGAGGAAGATAATGATATAGAACATTTGGGAAACAAGAGTGATAATGAAACAAATGGCAACACAGATGATGAGCATCCGACGATGATGACTTTCTAAGCGATGGTGAATGTTCAAATGAAAATGACGAAAGGTTTCCCATACTACAAGAAATTAAAGGATTTACTGTGGCATTTCTTGTAGTTTTAAAATCATAGAAAACCATAGGAAAAAGTGTAGGAAATCTCAAAATCCTAGAATTTTATTTTTTTTTCAAATCTACCTAAGGTTTCCCATAGTTTATAGCCATGGAAAAGTAAAATTTGAACTTTCCCATGATCTATACACCATAAGAAATCCTTGGAAAACTTAAAAATATAATTTTCTTAGACAAAGTAGTGGAAAAACATGAAATGCGACATACCATTTTCTTTCACATGGTTGTTGCCATGACAAAGCTGAAAATATTAGTAGCCTGGGTGCCCAAATTTGCCTTTTTTTTTCTTCTCTCTCTCATCTCCTCCTCCATTCTCATTGTCTAGCTATTGTGTGTGCCATATTTTCCAATCATTTCTACTAGTTTTCTTGCTCACCATTGAAGCTAAACTTATTTTGATTGATTATTTTCAAATATTTTGTGTGGAGTTTAAAGTGATTTGTACTTTGCTCATTGCTTATTCCAAATAGGTTTGTATTGATTTTATTTTTACAATTTTTTATGATTTATCTTGTAATATATATTGATAGGGTTTATCTTAGAGTGACAAAATAGGATTTTATTTCATTTAGGATATTATGTACAATATTGTACATAATTGTTGGTAAGTTACAAGGATGTAAATTTGCAAAAATAATTTCAACAATTTGATGTATATTGTTACGCACTTTAAAGGTAAATTAGATTAGGAGAACAAAAAATTTCTAACTCAGGATATGTATGTAATTATAGTTAATTATTCTTGATGCTGTTGGAGATTGAAACGTGAACAACGTAACAAGCAAAAATCAGTACTAAGTACCAAAGTAGTGCTATTACAGTTTGTTAGGAGGTAAAAGATCCTAACTCATGTTATATATACATATATATAAACATATACACACACACACACACATATATATATATATATACATATATATATTGTTAGAACTTGAAAAAGGCGGACAGGCTATAGGTATAATGGCTTATTGGTTTTTGATTAATTGCATGTTGAGGAATAAGAAAGGTGTTAAGCTTACATGTTTTAATATAAATGCCCTAGAGACAATAAATTATAATGACATTGAAACTACATATCTTAGCATAATTAATAAATATGATATATTGGCCTTTTTATCAATTTACTTTTAATATACACACACATATCTGTTTTGATATATGTATTCTATATTAGACAAAATTCTTGAAATATAATTGTGTATAAATTAATCACAATTGAGATTGTAATTATGAAATTATTTATACATATAATTATATTTCTAAATATCCATAATTGTTTAATTCTTGAGAAAATAGGATATCAATGATTCATGAGTAAACCAACATATGTCATATCATATTATTCTAGAAGAATGCAGTGATCTTATACACTATAGGCATGCTAATATTTGGACAAGACATGAATATATATTATGGAACATATAACTAGATTGACTTACCATGAGAAACTATATAAAATGTTACCAAGTGTTAATAGACATCTCACATAAAAAAGTTTGTATAAATGATCTTGAGATCAATACAATACCTTATATCTGAAGTAATGTACTTTGATATTATTTTAGACTTGCACTCTTGAAGAATAGTTATGAATAATTGTTGGGTGCACTATGAAATAAATGAAAGTTGTGATTAAGCAAAAAAGAATTCATCCTCCTTGGTAGCAATGAAAGATATTCAAAAATGTTCTGGTACTTATTTTATGATTAAAGTCATAGGCTTATGTATTGACACATAGATAAAGGAGTTTTATGTATAATCAATTGGGAGATAGCACATAGTCAAACATGCACTTATAATTTGACCTTCAAATTAGGGTTGACACTTTCACCATATCCTAAGTCCAATTTGAGTATTAAGAGATAAAGGGATTGAATTACACATTAATACCTTGTCACGAAAGGTTTTAATTTCCACAGATCTATTATTGACATTTAGGTGGTCTTAATACTTTGCTAAAAGTTAATCATAATCTATGAACTTATTTGAACAATTTAGGGAATATATGTTTCAATTGAAAAAAAAGTTTTAATTCAATTAAACTTATAGAAGTTTGTAAATAAATTAATTATCAACATGCATGAAACAATAGAATTTCTTTGATCCAAAGTTGAATGAAAAGTTAGAAAGCAAATGTTTTGAATTCAAGTATTAAATTAGTGCACATCTTAAAATTTTGAAATGATTAATTGAGTATTAATATGATTAGAAGTGTTAATTAATTAATAATTTAATAATTTTAATAGAGATTATAATTATTAAATAGTATCAAATTTTTAATATTGATATTTGAATGTTATAAGAACATTTATATTAACTTTGGAGGAGAACATAAGTGGAGGAATGATTTTTCACTTAGAAAGTTGTTTTAATTAATGAAATAAAATAATTTGAGAATTATTATATAAGAGAATTTGTGAGTTTGGACTCATAGTGTGAGCTTATTACACACAAAAGTGGGCATATGAGGGTTAATGAGTTCAAACTCATTGTGATCTAAGCAAGGTGTATGGACTTCTTAAGCCAAGAGTACAGCACATAAGCCAAGAGTGTTAACCCTAGCCTTGTGCCCCAACCACTTGAAGAAGTGGACAACATAAGCAAAGGAAACTCTAGCTTATGTGTCACTCATATGTGCTCTTTACTCTTTCTTGTACTTCAATCTTTTTATTTAAATAGTAGCGATGCTAACTCTTTGAGTGAGAGGTGAACATAATACACCTGCCCTAGCACATGTGTTGTGTGGCCAAATACTCTCTCAATGTGATCCCTCTTCTCATCTCCTCTTTATATTTAAACATCAACCCTAATTGAATGAATTTGTGATTCCTTAAAAGGCTAGCACCTTTTAAGCTAAGGATTTAATTTTCTAACTATACCTATTATGTGAATATTGGTGGAGGGTTTAAATCAAATTAGTTTATGTGGGTGACCATTGGTATTGAAGATCAGATATGAAGAATTGTTAGAAGACAAGACTTGATCATACAGTTTGTTAAAGAGTTCTTAGAATTGCTTGAAGATCGAATTTGGACTAGAAATTTTGAGAACAACTCTCATGAAGATATAATTCAAATCTTTACTTTTAAGTTATTTTAACTAGTGATCTGCCCATGCTATGCATAGGTTTAATGATGATTGCATGAAACATGTGATCATAATAAAATTAAATTTTATAATTATTTTATGCATATTATAAATTAAACATTTACAACAGTGAAAAGAATATTTGAATTAATGTATTTTATTTATCTACATTGTTTATTTCAATATGTTAGCAAAGTTAATATTGTTAGTTTGATAGGTGCCCTAGGGCCAATTTGATTGAGCTCTATTGTATATATAACTGTACATTCTATTGATTTGATAATAAAAGGTTATATATTCATCTTACATTGCATTTATGATTATATGCATATCAAAGAT
>JANHAO010011162.1:0-17153 GCA_026873985.1 Saraca asoca | reverse complement strand
AAAGTATTTTTTTCATAAAATAAGAAATTAAAAATTTTAAAAATAATAAAATTTGATATTTATAAAATGGATCGTATTTTTATTTATACAAATCATATTTCCTAACAACCAAACAATAACAAAGGTAATCACAAGTAATCTGATTCTGTTTCATGACTGAACCAAATATTTCAAATAAATAACAGTTTCCATTCCCTTTCCTCTCCTTATTTGATTCCATTCCCTTTTCCTTTCCACAAATTGAACCAAACGAGGCCTTAGTGTTTGTTTCTTGATGTGACTTAGTTTACTCGTTTGATGTCAACCATCCCTTCGCCAGAGGCATCTTTGAATTATGTCATTTGCCCCTTCTTTTCGATGGCTATGCCGAACAATTGACTTGAGGACCCTTTGTCTTCTTGGCCAACCATCTCCTATCCAATACAGGCATTTATGATTATGTTACATTCCTAAAGTGCCTCGAGACTTGCTGAAGTCACGTCGTGGCAGGGATCATCATATGGGTTGTTCATTATGGCCTTCACTGGCTGTCAGATCTTCCTCTTCTTCCCTATAAATATGGGTCTAGTTTCTTCAAAAAACAATTTTTGTGTTTTGGCTCCACAACTCCAAACTTTCCTTATGCCACCGCTATTTCAAGCTTTTTCGACTATTCTCCAGTGTTGTTGGCCGTCTTTTTAGGCTCTCATCACGGGTAAGTTCTGCATTTTATCATTCTTCTTAGTTTCATATTTTTTCTTTCTTCTTTATGCCTTGAACCATGCTTATTGCGATGGCTCCTTATTCTGGTGCTACTATTTTATTTGAGTCTTTTGGCTTTCCACCAAGTCCTACTGGAGGAACCGATAATTTACTTGCCTTTCAGCTTATTGAGGCCTTCGTTCTTTCCTTTTTCCACTTCTATCTTGAACTATTGCTTTCCTTCTTCATTTGCTCGTTCTAATTGTGCTTTTTACTTCTTGAAGGTGGTCTTTAACTCTTTATGTTGATCGTTGTTCATGTTCGATAGGTCTGGCAATCTCATTGATTTGTTGTCTGACTCTGAATCTTTTTCATTTGATTTCGGGGAGTACTCCTTTGAAAACATCATTTTTCTTTTCGTGCAACCAATTCGTATGATCATGGCAGATTGATCATAGGATGAGAATGGAATTGAGCGAGCTCACCTGATCAACATGGCACTAGACAACTTGAAGTGGATCCATTAGGCTATGAAAGTAATCATGGCTTCACACAAATGGCGAGATCTAGAAGTTATTCATAAATTGAAGAGGGTTTACATCCTTAGTGAGTTTATTGAAAGGATATCCTTCCAAGTTGTCGAAGCTGATGGGCAGGTGTGTAGCTACGACACTTCATTCTTTATCATATTCTACGGAGACATAATTGATTGTCTGCAGATCTTTCCTCCTTTTTTTGAGTTCCAAGCAAATGTTTTACATGCCTTGAACATTTGTTCGACCCAACTGACCTAAAATGCCTGGGTCTTTTTACTCTATTTTGAAATGTTGAGTATTTGATTGTGTCTCACTCTGAACATAACTATATTCTTCTTTTTCTTCACATACTCCTAACAAAAACTTAGGGGTTGGATTCACTTTATTCAAAGATCAGATTAGGCCTTCATCGAGAATATGCTTACAAGTATTTGCTCATGGAAACATTCTTTTTTCAAAGTTGGAGCGGCCATGGGATTTCACCCTTTCTTTTTTTAGGATAGGGAGCTGTTTTACTTGGTGAAGTGGTTCCCTGGTACGAAGCAACCCTGAAGCTGCCTATTGGAAAACTTTTCCAATGATGAATAGGATATCATTGTTTGACTATTGGTGTTAGGGCCTTTTGATTCCCATTCTGTTATTCACATGCTTTTAGCTTTTGTTTTTCCTTTTCTTCTCTATATTTATACTTAACTGTCTATAACCTTTACTTTATTTATCTTTTTAGATTCTTGGTTGGACAAAGAGACCATTGAGATTCACCAATCGAAGATGGATCCAAAGTGTCTAGAGGAGATTCGTGCTTGTTGGGCTTTAGTGAAGAAAAAGCCTATTGTCTTGCCAATGGCGCAAATTAAGGCCTCTTTGCTAAATACTGAGGTTGCAAGCGGTCCTCCATTTATAAATTGTTTGAGACTTTCTTTCAGTTGTATGAAGGCTTTGTCTTCTTACAAGTGAAAAGCTCCTTTTAAAGACTTTTCCAAAGGCAAAGGTAGCAGCTCCTTTGTCATGACCTAAAAACCTTAATCATGACCAGTGTGAATATTAACCCTCTTGTTGATAATTACTAGCATTTTATCGCTAATTCTTATTGATAATTATCTCTGATTTTCCCTAATATTTCACTTGAATCTCATAAATTGACCTAAAGATAATAAACTATAGGGAAAAGACAAGCACATAGAGAATAAACATATGTCATAATTTACACTAGTATTGCCTAATAGGCATACGCCATGCTTGATACATTGTTTCACAGTTTGCTTACAATTTCTTTTTTAAAAGAAAATGATTTTCCAACCTCTCCAGAAATCTGGATGTCTTCCCAAAACTACCTATGTCTTTCCAAAATAGGGCAATTAAGGAAGTTAGATCAATCTATGTCTTATTACAATTTCACATGCATAGATTAATATAACTAAGCCCTAAAGCTCTTCTATTTACAAGTTTTTTAAAAGTCAGCAAAATATAAGGTTTGATGATATATCGTTATGGGTCAAATCATCCTGGGGCCATCATAAGAAGGATAATGGGCGGTTCTATGGAAATGATCTCTACCTCATGGAATATTTCACAACCTACTAAATTCAAAATAACAATGTAATAGACTATGATATCATAAACTCCTAGCGGACTAGTGATAGTGGTGGAGAATGTGTCTGACATGATTTTCATTGGATTATTGTTTATGCTTACTTTTTAGTAGTAGGATTGATTGCAATGTCTTGATATTTTGAAAAATAAAAATCCACAGGAAAGTGAGTGTAAAGCTTAATGAGATAATACATATCAAACCTATGAATTTATCCAACCAAGGCCACACATATATATTAACATCAACATCATATTCAAGCAACTATTTCTTATACTTAATCTCATACATCTATTGTTAGAATTCAGAAACTTACCTTCGAGTGGTTTTATATCACATTGTACCAAATACGTCATATTAAATCAGAGTTCTTAAGCCTTAAGCAGCCATTCTTTTCCATTACATTATTCAATATTATCATATCACATACCAATATTTCTCAAAATAATAAACAAGTAAAAAAAAAAAAGCATAAGTGTAATGAATCTCCTTAGTACTCTAGTCTAGCCTTATCCTTTCAAGCCAGCTTTATCTTACTCATCATATCAGCATGTGTAGATTCAGAATTTAGTTCATTATTCCTCATTACAACCTAACATTCACATTTCAAGTCTCATAAGAGCTTCCAAGTATTCAATGATATCAATTTCATAATAAATACATCATCAAATTCACATAAATAGATTCCATCATCATTCATGATATCATGTTCTAATCTGAATCTCATGAAAAGGATCAACGTTAAGCAATATGGTCCTTACAATAACTATATTACAATATTCTTATTCAATCACAATTCTAATCACATGAGTTACTTTCTATTACAAATGCACTATACATTCTTTGTTTCATCATTTGACTATTATAATTCATTCTCATATTAATAATATATAGCCAATTGTTAAATTCAATAATATTAGATTATAATTACCTATTGAAAAATCTTTAGTTATTATACTCTCTTTAATAAAGCTTATATAAGATTAAACCAAGGAATAGAAGCTATTTTTGAAAGAAGTAAAGTTAGGCTAAAAATGTGTAAATTTTTGAAGATGCGATGAGAATTGTGAGTAGGATGGTTGAAAACATTTAAGTAGAATCACAATTAGGATTGAGGAGTTCAAGTGTGAAAGATACAATTCAACTCAAGGAAATTTAGTTAAAAATGCGAGTATGCTTGCCAAAATATGCAACCACTCAAAAAGTCTAATTATAAACATGATCAGAATCGTGATTGGGATTAAAAAACAAGGTAGGAAGATTCAATTCAGATTGCAGAAATCTAGTTCAAATTCCAATTTAGATTGTAAGAACAAAATGGTTGGATTTCTTTGAGCATGATTGCAAATCCAGTTCAAAAGTTGCGATTTGATTTGCACGAGCAGGTATTGCATGACAATAGCAGAAAATAAGGGAAGTAACTTATAATTCAATACTATACCATATGATCTCAACATAACAAGTTTTAAGAGCTTAAAACAAGCTTCAAACTCAACCACTTCAATGGAACTAGTTATTATGTTATTAAACATATTTAGTCTTAACTTTACCACAAAATCACAAGAAAAATCCATTTTGTCAACTTGCACCAATAATCAATAGATCACAAGCAATAAACACTCTATAATTAACAAGAATGGTAAGAATTACTCACATACGAACTAGAAATACAAGATCACTACTGATCCTATAAAAAATCTTCAATACTCTTCATAAACAAAGAGAAAAGCATATTAATTTCTCAACTATTTCTAAGTTTTTCTTTCAGTAAATAATTATATGTCATTTGCTTATAGTTTCATTATAGAGAAACAAACTAAATATGAAAGATTTAAGCTCTAAAACTTTAGAAAAAATTACATGAGTTCTTGAAGTGAACAGTAACATAAATAATAACAGTAAACTTCAAAAATTCATATCTCAAGTTATATTCAGTAAATTCATGTGATTTTGATATTAAATTGAAAAGGAAGAAGAGATGATTCAACTATAAAATAAGAAAAATTAATAAAAAGAGATGAAGAACTTATTTGAGACAAGAAAGTGAGTATAAAGAGACAAGGAGAGATAGAGAGAGACTTAAACTTGCAGAGGAAGATATGAGTTGCATAAGTTGCAATTGAAAAAGACCAAAGAAGTAGACGACGAAGCCAATTGAGAGAAGGCAAAATAGGAAAAGAAAAAATAAAATTCTCACTTTTGACTTTAATTAAAATATTAGTATGTCTAAATCAGTCAAACATCAAACTTATTACACACAATGAATGGTTGGAACTTAATTTTGTGACAAAATCATTCTTAAAGGGTTTTCACAAGCAGCATCATGTAAACATTAGATTCTTTTGCATTCAAAACAGGAGAATAGTCTTCAACCTCTCTTGTACACAAACTTGTTGAAGCTTTCGCGAAACCTACTGTATAAATTTATGGTTGAGATTTGACCTAAATAGCTTGCTTCTATTTTGTTTTCAGCAGTGTCTTCTAAGAATTTTCAATGAATTAATATTATAATATGACGCAGTGTGATTGTGTTAAAGTCCACCTCCACCACCCTGCGGTAGAGGGAAGCCAAACAAGACAAGATCCTTAACTGACACTAGCTTCATAATTGAATTGTCTCTATGCTAATACTTAGAACCTGCAAGCATAGATTAGTCCAAATGCAGTGCGGTTAACCGACATGAAAGTTTGAACTCATAACTTTCCACAAATTAATCTAGCATCAAAGTTTGAAACCACGTTTTCAATGGGTGATTGAACCTTAGACTTTCCATAAATTAGTCCAAACCCAGTAGGATTTAGCATCAATGGGTCTTGTCATGATGACTTGGTGGGGTTAAAGCCGAATTGTATGAACCATTCCCTGACTGGCATGCCATGTCCCAATCCCCCATTATATGCAGTTAATGCTGCATATATAGCCTACATTTTTCTTTCACATAGTACTGTTTTGTGGAATATATACTGATTCTCCTGTGTATAAAAAATTGAATTAATATACAATTCCTTGCGCATGAACTAAGGCGACTGTCTATTGTCTATACTAGCATTTGTCAATGTGTTCAAAAGACCTTTTTACTTATAAAAAATAAGAGTTAAAAATAATGTCGTGAAAAGTGTGGGAAAAGAGGGAAGTGTTGTAAAACATTTTAATACCGACTCTGTCGCACACAACTTCACCCTCATGCATACAAGCCATCCTGTCATTAAAAGGCCCATTTGGATGAGCTTTTTTCTTAAAAAAAGTTATTTTTTTTTAAAATAAAAAAAATAAAAAAAATTTTAAAAAAATACAAAGACAACAAAAAATTAAAAAAATATTTTTTTTTGAAGTTCTAATTTTCTGCTTCAAAAGAAAGTAATTTTTAACTTTTTTTTGAAGTAGAAAATTGAAGCTTCAAAAAAAAGTACTTTTTTTAAAGTCCATCCAAATGGTCCATAAGTAACGTTGCCATGTCGACCAAATCCGAGACAAAATATGCCCTTTCACTGACAGTAGTAAGGGTCTTGTTTCCGGGACCATAGAGACTAGACTCAAAGAGTTGACCCTAATTTTCGGATATTTGAGTATGTCCATTCTCTTGACAATTTGTGTATGGTAATCGATGGGAGAGCGTAGCCACCAATTTGGAAGATGCCCATACAACATGATAACCTAAATATTGTGTGCTTGTTATTAATTTCTCTTTTAATAGAAAAATGATTTTCTCTTTTTTTTTTCCACCCTCTCCATGTATACATTGATAAAATTCAATTGCACATATAAAAAGATAAATAAGATAGTGGATATAACATTAATTTTTCCAATAATAAGATAATAAAGTTACTTTTATATCTAATTAAATCGGTCTCCACTTGTTTTCTCTTAAAAGTTACACAACATAAATGAGAGTGAATACATTAGATGTGTAAGTTTCATTATTTTTTTTTTAAAAAAATGTAAATTATCCCCTTAAGCTCTTGATGATTTTATTTAATCCACATAAAATATTAGTTCTTGCAATCATATTTTTTTCAATTTTAGGATAATTGTATTTAAGACTTAATCTTTATTTTGTGAGCAATTTGAGGGAATAAATCTATCTAATTTGACATAAAATTTTATAGAAAAATTAAGTATAGTGTAAAGTTTTTGTGGCTCATATTTGAGAGATATTTAATTTGAATTGTGTATTAATTTTTCAGTTGTTTTCCATTTTATGGCATTTTGGTTATTTCGACATAATTATTTGTTTGTTTATTGTGAGTGAAAAAGCCCGTTATCATGATTCTTACGTTTTTACTTTTATGTCAGTACAACATGACATTTAAATTCTTCTCGAAACTATAAGAAAAAATCTTATATAAATGTAATTTATCACTTATTCAAAGTTGAAGGGAATATATTAGAAGAACTATAGTTAGTGTTAGGTTAAATGAACTCATCAAAAGTTGAAGGGTTAATTTATATATATTTTTAGTGAAATACTAGTTAGGAAAATATTGATTAGATCCATTTAGGCTTTATATCAAATCATGTGATCATGTCTCAGCTTTATTTGCAGAGTTTTGTTGGTTTAGTGTTCAGGCTCCGTCACTTGGGCTTCACATGCAAAGAGTCTGTCTGCTTGCGGATTCCCTAACTACAACGGTAGTGGGCTGGTGATCTGTCTGATAGCCCAAAACAAAACCCCCAAGCAATTTCTTACTTGATTATGTTTGTGCCAATGTGGTGCCTCCCATTGGTAGGGTTACAGAACTTAAATCTCTTTCTCCGCTAAAAATCACGAGATCGGTAATAAGTGATAGATTAATCGTCCTCTAAAGAATATTATAATCCAATATTAATAAAAAAAATCTACATTTATTTTTTTCAAATACAATTAAGACATCAAATAAGTTATGCATCACATAAAAAAAATATTTGTATCAATTTTGTAAGACGAGACAAGATTGAACTGATAAAACACTTGAGACCAAATTGAAATAAGTGGCTAAGTTAAAACAAATTCTGGTGATGGAATCGAGGATTTGACAATTTTGCATCCTCACTTCTCAAAACTACGTCCTATGTCGAGAATCAGAAGACCATAGAGAGTTGTAATTCAATCCCTTTTGCTTTCACCTTCTAGCAAAACACAGTGTTTCCCAAAACTTGTATTCGCTACTCTCAAATTCATCGCTTTTTACAAACAAAGCTTCATTGGCAAAATTTCCTCTTTTCCGGGCTCGCATTTCTATCCCGGGCAATCGGACACCCAGAAGAATCTTAAACTTGAAGATGTCTCAATCTGCACAAAACCCTGGTGAGTATTTGCATTGCAATGTGATATGCAAAGTATCAGATTTGATTACAAATCGCATCTCATAGTTAAATGATCACAAATGCACGAGTTCTGAGCTCACAAGGGTCACATTTCCTTCCTTTGAAGTAATTGATGATATGCACAACAAAATTCATGATGAAGAGCCATAAAAAAAAAAAAAAAAAAGTCAATAATGTATAGAGTGGGTATGGTGGAATCAATTTCAGTTTTTTTTTTTTCAAAGTTCTTATAAGGGCATTTGAAAATTAGAACCACAATTATTGGACTCTCGGCTGTATAAGTGTTACGTTATTTCAAAACATGATAATCCCAGTAGGTATCTATTTTAGTCAAATCCAAAGAAATTGATGGTTGATATGTTAATTACTTTTTCAGCTGTTCAACAGCAAAACGTCATAGTACCCAATAAGCATGGTGAAAAACTAGTTGGTGTAATGCATGAATCTGGAAGCACGGAGATTGTAGTCTTGTGTCATGGTTTTCGATGCTCAAAAGTTAGTATATTAAGCCCTTTTTTATTTTTCTTGTAGAAATGTTTTACCATGATAATGATATGATATGCCATCCAATTGTCATACACATAAATGCATTGATTGGATTATTCTCATTGTTTATTTAAGTTTTGTAGGAAACCAATCTGATCTTGAACCTTGCTTCTGCTTTGGAAAATGCGGGAATCAGTTCTTTCCGCTTTGACTTTTCTGGAAATGGGTGAGTTTATTATTGTATTGCAGAACAACTTATGAATTGTGAAGATATTATTATGTATGGCATAACCTTCAAAATATGCAATTGATTTTGTTTCTTTATGTTGTAAACGCTGGTGAAAATAGATTTTGAACTATACAGTCGACGACAAGCTGCATTTGGGAGAAATGGACCCTCTATTATCTGTCTTTCCCTTCTTGAAGAAGATTTGGTTAAATTCTTCTGAAATGTACAAGTTTACAAGTTACTGGCGTTAGTTTAGTGAGGACTGCAAGAATATGATTATGAGCATAAAGAGGCGGATGACTTTATAATTTTAAATTATTTGTTTTCTACATCTTTTTCCATATGATCTTGAATGTTTGATTGCATTTTTGTTTCATCTTGATTCAGTAGTTGGATTTATCCAGGGAAAGTGAAGGTTTATTTCAGTATGGCAACTACTGGAAAGAGGCTGATGATTTACATGCCATAGTTCAACACTTTTGTGAAGCAAAACGTGTAGTGAGTGCCATTGTGGGGCACAGTAAAGGTGTGTTGAATTTATCCTCCATATGTTATTATGAACTCTCCTTATAGAAATAACATTTTTAGCTGATGGTTTTCATTATCATAAATCAATTATTTTAAATTCTGTTACTCATAATATGATGAGAACTATTGTTGTGCCAATCAACGTTGATTTGGTTGTAAGGTAGAAATCCTTTTTACGCAATATGATGAGAACTATGGAATTTCTAAACATCAGGATTAGCTTTCATTTGAATGACAGATAATAAGTGGCTGAAACATCTAGCATCTGCTTAGTCAATAAACCATATAATTTTAATTCTTAAGTTACTTGTTATCCAGCAATGCAAATCATGTCAATATTAATAATACAAGTTGTGTCTGGTGATCCAAGCGAAATTGCATCAATTTTTATGGAGTGAAGATCCACAAGAAGGAACAAAATTATTCAAGGTGCTTCATATATTCACAGGCATATTGGAGTATTTGGAAAAATATCCCCCCTCCAAAACAAACAAGCATAGGCAATCAAACAATAAGCAAGGATGAGAAGAGATTCACTATAACATCAAGATTATAAGATAATATATGTGAAAGCTTCTATAAGCTTAGCTCTACAACTTCTTTACCACTATCACTACATCTCTCTCAAACCTCCTATGAGGGTGTTTCCCTTCCATAACCCTCATAGGCTCGCACATTTCTCTCATGCCTCAAACCTTTTGCCCAAGGCACATTTATATCCTCAAAATACTTGCTTGGCAAGTAACTGCTCTCATTGTCTAACAAGAAACCTAACTTAAATAGGAAGATAACTCGCAATAGGAAATTATCATTAATTGACAACAATCAGAATTTGGGTTAATCTCTAACATGAAGATATTACAAATTGTTGTTTTACCTTATGCAGGAGGTGATGTGGTGCTACTTTATGCTTCAAAATATGACGACATTAAAACAGTTGT
Organism: Saraca asoca; assembly: GCA_026873985.1. Taxonomy (NCBI): domain Eukaryota; kingdom Viridiplantae; phylum Streptophyta; class Magnoliopsida; order Fabales; family Fabaceae; genus Saraca; species Saraca asoca. The sequence continues at coordinate 6,856 of JANHAO010011162.1, read as the reverse complement.
CAACCTCTGTGGTCGTTATAATATGAAAGCAGGCATTGAGGAACGCCTTGGAAAAGATTTCATGGAAAGAATCCAGAAGGATGGTTTCATTGATGTAAAGAAAAGATCAGGTACCATGCCATTTAATCTGCATTTGTTTAAATGCCTTAATTAATGTGTGAGTACTTTCAAATAGATGGCTTAACAACCACAGTTACTTGTTTATGTATTGAACTTGATGTTTAAATGCTCTAGCCAAAATCATCAGTCCAGAAAAATGCTTTGATTTGTTTTCACCATACAAAGTTCCAGCCGCTTCATCCTCACTCTGTCAATTTTTTATATATTAAAAAGATAGAACTGGGGCAAGAAAGATAAGAGGAGAAAGGAATTATAACTGTTGATGATTGTGTGCAACTATTAAATTGATTTGGGTCAGATGGATATTAAAGGCATGATGGCCGATGTTTTGCAGATAATCAAGCATATGATGTGACACTGTCTATTTCTTTCCCTCTCCTTCCAACACAAGCACACATTAAGACAGATGCATTTACACATTCATGTCATTATTAAATAACCACTCCACTTTGGAACGCTTATGTTTATAGGAAGTTTTGATTACTGTGTGACTGAAGAAAGTTTGATGGATCGCTTAAATACAAATATGCATGAAGCATGCCTTCAGATTGACAAAGATTGCAGGTGAGGAAAGAAAGACTGTCTAATGGTTTCCTTTTTCTCATTTTATCTTTTTGCATTTCTTTGTTCACCATGCATGTCTACAGAATTGCATGTAAACAATGTATAAAGCAGCAGCAATAAAAGGGAGGGTGTCCTCTCTCTCTCTCTTTCCAGATATAAATGTTATCAGAGAACAAAATATCCATATAACAAATGTTATTTTCTATTTCCTATGAGAAACATTGCCATTTTTTTCAATTGATAATATTAAAAATAACCTTCTATAGTCTTTTGAAATTAATGGTTCACAATTAATCAATTCAATACTATTTTCAACTTCGAGGAATTTCTACTAGAAACAGTAAAACAAGGAATCCATTTAAGAATGTAAGCTTTATAGATACACACATAATATCATGCATATACAAGCATAGTGTATGCTTATTTGAAATAGAAGCAGCATGCAATATGGATATTCTAATTACGCATTAAGAGATGATGAGGAAGGTATCAAGTTGGTAATAGAAACATCAATTCTTAAATAAAGCTACGAGATTACCAGAATTATTGCATTGGTGTGTTAATGTCAAAAATCACATACCTAATGACAGGGTCTTTACAGTTCATGGTTCTGCTGATGCAATTATCCCAGTTCAAGATGCATTCGAGTTTGCCAAGATCATACCTAATCACAAGTTACATATCATAGAAGGAGCTGATCATCCATACACCAACCATCAAGATGAATTAGCCTCTGAAGTGGTGAACTTTATAATCCAAAACATGCAACAGGACAAGACTACTTGTGGCTAGGTATCTGTATTCTGTCCCTTGTAGCTTACACTTTTTTCATTTTTCTTTCTGACATCCATTTTCTTGAAGTTTTGAGCAACAGAATCTGCTGCTTATGACATGCTCCCTGCTGGCGGCTCACTGAACCTGTCAATGATGTTTTGCGTGTTCTGAATCTTGCTGCATTGTGTTTTGATTGCTTAAAGGATGTCTTTGATATCATTGTCATTTATGTCAGATGAATGATACTGACACAGGTTCAGTGAATTTAACATTAAGAATTCAGCTTTATGTCAGGACTGAAAATTTCTTTCCAATTATGCAGATTCTGTTAAAGTAGTATGCTTTTCTGAAACTATGTTAATGAAAAATTCAACTTTGAAGATGATGTCATTTGCAAACTCACTGTGGCTTGTTTGAGGATTGATCTACTTTGATACCAACACGAGAGTAAACCAAGCGTTTTGCTGATATAATCAATTTGCTTCATTCAGTAACACAAATTTTAGTGCAAAATTAAGCTGGTTGGGTAGAATATGTAAATAAAAGTTTAAGGTTTTAATGTAGTATATCTTCCAATATGTTAGGAAAGAGACCGGCAGGTGTAATTGGTTTATCCCATCGAGATATGCGAGCCATTAGTGCAAACAATAATGGAAGACCACTAAGCAAGAACCCCACTAAGCAAATGAAAAAAGTAAGGAAAAAATTTTATATGAAGAGGGTTGCAAGTTTTATTATTATTATTTTTTGTATTTTTTATAGAGAAGTTGTACTTTTTATACAGACAATTGCATTTAAAAAGAATGTGTTACAACTTTAATTAATAAAGTTGTAATTTTTTGTCTACTTATTATATGTAAAGTATAAAATTACAATGTTTTATAAAAAAAAATAAAATTTAATTATAAATTACAAATTTCTCGTAAAACTTAAAAATGTGAAAGTACATAAAACCATTATTCATCTTTTAAATTTAATAACTTGTACAATAACACAACTATGGTTATATCTCCTCAGTGGTTTTTTATTAAAGAGTCAAACTAGATCAATAGAGATGTTTTTGCACACTGCCCTCGACAATTAAAATTCATTATTAAAGTTGCCATATGAAGCCACCGAATACACATGCATTGTTTACTTACTTTCCCAGATGAGACACAAGCGAATTACGGGAGGAAAATACAATTTGCTTGTTTAAATTTCTTTAACTGACACGTTATTACTTTAAATACTTATAAATTGCAATCTCAGATTTTAAACAAATTATAAATTACCTTTCAAGATTGGAAGAAAACTATGAATACATTAACTGACTGTTAATTTTAATTCTGAACTGGTGAATGTATTGTAAATACATTATTAAAGTCATTTTTTTTTCTCTTATGAGGCACAAAATCCATATTAAATGTATTTTTTATTTTAATTATTATTTAAACTTAGATCATAAAACTTATATTTTTATGATAAATAAGACATTCAATTTGAATTTTATGGCTAATTGTTGGTGAGTTCCTTTCAACGGATCCACATGTCTTTTATGTTTACACAAAGGATGAATAATAATAAAAAAATTAAGAGATTTTAATAATACAAGGATCCTTAATATTTTTACAACAAGGCTTTGTATACATATATATATTAGCTTGGTTTGCGCATAAATGTGAGAAAAAACAAGAATTGAGAAGTTATGAGCCAAAAGGTCAAAGAGGAAGATTGCATTGGTTTTCGTCTATTCTATCATATGATTGATCATGAAACTTACTCTAATTTGCATGAAATTTAAGTATGTTGTTTATGATATATTCGATTGTATAATGCATATGTTTTCTTAAATTTTTCTTTTTCTTTATTGGCTAATTTTACACAATAATTGATTAGGATTATTGCATAAAGATAGATTCCACTTATTTTAATAACGAGTTTTATTTAGGTTGTTCCATAAAATTTCTAAGAAAACATTGTTGTACCTATAAATTATTTATCGGTGAAAGATTTTTATTGGACTAAGTCATGTGGTTTTACTTTCACAGTGAAGGGTTTTCCATATTAAAAAATGTTGGTCTTCTTATTTATTTTTTTGTAGTTAATTTTACATTGAATTCATTTAATTGAATAGATAAAAATAGTTAATATGGATAATTTAATATTTTTCGCTATGATATATTTTAGTATTTTTTTCCTAACAAGTGGTATGAAGAGATTGAGTGATACTTCATTGCATGTGATTAAATGGAGGAAAATTTGGAAGACACGATAATTAAATTAAATTCTTCAAATCATTCATATTAGAAGCCTAAAATGGAAGATTTATCATATTGCAAGGATTTGTTTGATCTCATTGAGGCTAAAGGTATTAAACATTCTGAGAAGATTAATTAGGATTGGAATAAAATAAACAAGAAAAATGTTGGCTTGATTAGATAATGAATTGACAGTAGCATATTCTATCATATGTCTACTAAGATTGATGCTCATGAATTGTAGACTAAATTAGTTGATCTATATGAGTGTAAAACTGTATAGAATGAAACCTTTTTAATTCATAAGTTGGTGAATATAAAATATAAAGAAGGGTGTTTGGTGACTAAGCCTCCGAGCAATTTTCAAGATGTGATGAATCAGCTGAATATTATGAGTATGATCTTGGATTATGAAATGCAATTATTGTTATTACTTAATTCCTTGCCTAACAGTTGGAAACTCTAGTTATATCTTTGAGTAATTTGCTCCAAATGGGAAGGCGACATTGATGTTGGTAAAAGATAACATGTTGAATAAATAAACAAAAAGGAATGAACATGAGACTTTAAATTATTCAAATGCACTAGTTGCTGGAGATACACTTGGGAGAAATCAACACAAAAATTTTGATGATCGTGGAAAGTCTAGAGGAAAATCACAGTTTAGAAATAGAAAAGATGCAAAATGTTTCCATTATGGAAGAACATACTATATTAAAAAGAATTGTCAACAACTAAAAAGAGAAATTAAGGTAAAGAGAAGACAAGAAAGAAAATAAAGACACTACTAATGTTGCAATTGATGAAGAAATTGTGATTGCTTATTATAATAAGTATTTTGAATCTCACATGTGAAAACTTTGTTAGAATTTCTTATGGACTAACATAATTCTATAATGTTTCAGATTAATTGGATGTCACATTATAGAGCCTGTTGTTATTAAGTCCAATTTATTTGTGATCATTTTGATGGGTTTAGTGAATATTGGGCCCTGTAATTGGGCTTACTATGATGGGTTGGCTTATCCCATCCTCTTTATATATACAGGGAGAGGTCATATTCCTAATCACCATCAGAAGTTCAGTTTCCTTATCTAAACTGATACAGAGTGTCTGAGGTGAAATAGGGATAGTAATTCTTCCATTTCTTCTCTACAGGATTAGATCTGGGAATAGCAAATAGCTTCAACTCCTTTTCAGGTATATCCAATAACCCCTGAATTACAATTGGATTATCAGTGAATATTTTGATATACTATATGTTAGGAATTAGAGAATTTTGATTATTTTATTTCTTTCAAACTTTACTTATGTTGTTGACTTGGGAGTTTCTTACCACATTATTTCTTGTAAAGATTTCGTTATAGTTTATTCTACTTGCAAATATGATATGGTTAGATTAGGAAATCACAGATCATGCAAGATCATTAGTATTGGAAATATCAACTTGAAAACTAATACCAGATGTAAATTACTATTGAAGAATGTCAGACATCTTATTCTAACTCCATTGGAAGTTATCTAGGTTTGGGTTCAAGGATCATGCAAGATCATTGGTATTGGAGATATTAGCCTGAAAACTAATACTAGATGCAAATTGCTATTAAAGAATGTCAGACATCTTATTCTATCTCATTTGGAAGTTATCCAGGTTTGGGTAGCTTTTGTTGTGACACTAATTATGTTACCCAAAGGATAATCTATTTATTTTCCTTGAGTGTAAACTTCTAGCCAATTAAAAAAACAGGTATTGGATTTAAAGTGTTGGATAAATTTCATTAATTTGTCATGAATTTCCTTCTTCTTTTCTCCTTGTTATTTTCTTAAAAACCAAGTTTTTTGAAAAGTATTTTCCTTTAAATAAAATTTCTTTCATAGTATCTAAATCTATTTAGAATGATTTTTCCTTAATTTTTAATGGTTGTCCAATCATTAAAAAACTCTAGGTTGTGGTGAATTTGGGAAAATGTTGAAGGAGACTAGGGTGAACTAGTGGATTCCCTATCATCCTCTATTTTCTCTTTTCCTTTGGAATTTGACTTGGTGTAGCCAAGCTTTGAAATCTTAGAAGTATTATCTAAACCTTTACCGTTTACTGCTTAGAGAATCCTTCTTAGACTTTTTAAATCAACTAATATAGTTAAATTTGTGGTAGTTGAGTATTTAGGTGGATTTAATGATTCTTTAGAAATTTCAAATTTTGAGGAGGTAGAAGAGTCATCTTCTATATAAGTTATTTTAGGAGTTCTTATCATAGATTTACTTTTATCAAAGTATATAGACTTTTCTTGAAGTGTATAATATAATTCTAAAAATTAATTATATAAATATTTTACCTATTTTGATGAAGAGTTTTATTGTGATTATTTGGTAAAATTTCTAAAAGGATATTATTATAACAATTAATTATTTATTAGTGGAAGAACTTTTATTAGACTAAATCTCAGTGATTTTTACTTTTACGTTGTGGGTTTTTCACATTAAATATTATTAATCTTCTGATTTATTTTTTTTAAATTAATTTTATATTAAATCTATTTAATCACACAAAGTGAAAAAAGTTGATCTGACAATTTAATATTTTTTATTTTGATATATTCTAATATTTTTTCCCCATACAAATAGATAAAAAAATAATTCTCTCAACAAAATATATGTAATATATTTATTAGTTTAGAATAAATAGTAATAAAAAATTAATATTTTCATAATTTTTTTCAACTTTAAAGATAATTTATAGTTTTTTAAATTTAAAACATAATCTTAAAATTTTGGAAAAAAATTATTATTAAGTGAAAATATTCAAGGCCGAGTATATTTTCCTCGAATTGCTGTACTCTCGGACTGAGAAGGAACCACTCATATCTGACTTTTGCTGAACTTTCACTCGTTGCTCTAAAATTTTCAGTTGCCATACCGAAGATTTCTGAAGATGGCTGAAGCTGGACAACGCCCGGGTAATTATCCTATATGTGTTCTGCCCAAAAAGTGCAACGCTATGAGATTTACTAATTTAAAGGCCTTACATGGACTTCTTTTGATTGCTTCAAGTACTTGTTTGCAGTTCTGAAGGAGCAGAGAGTCATAATAGCAAACAAGCATGGGAATAAACTAGTGGGCATCTTACATGAATCTGGAACCTCGGAGATCGTTATCTT
>JANHAO010011161.1:0-17159 GCA_026873985.1 Saraca asoca | reverse complement strand
ATGCCTAATTAAAACTCACACTTACAAATTAAATTAATAAAATTTTAAAACATCATTTTTAAAATCAATTTTGGATGATCTTGCCCACACATGAGATTAATGTCTATTCTGATACTAAGTTATTAGGTAACTATTGGCCACATCTTTTACCTAGATCATCTTAACACCTAGATCTGACTTTTTTATCCTGTCACATCTAAAATCTGGTTGTATGTTTAGTTCAAATTAAGATTCTGGTTCTTTTAGATAGACTAGAAGTTTTTGTACAAGTTTTTGCCCACATCATCTTAACTTTGCATTATGTTGTATTGCTAAACTTAGTCTATTGTTATGAGATATGTGATGTTGAATGTACAAAGATTTTATTTTTTTAGTAGTTTAAAATTTATGTAGAGTAAGTTATTATATTTAAATAGTCTTGGTAAGGTAGCCATTATGGCTCCTCTTCTCACCCTTAAAAGTGCCTTATGTATTTTTTGAAACTATAGATATGGATAAATCATGGATTAGTTTGTCAAGGAATATAGATGAGTATAAGGAAGGATTGAACAAGTTCCCCAATTTCGCATTTCAACGACAATCTGTCAAAGGGAGAATAATGTGTCCATGTCGTAGTTGCAAATTAAAAAATGATTGAATAGAGCTGAGGCATACAACCACTTATCTTAAAAGCAATTTCCAATGGAATACACTCAGTGGATATGGCATGGAGAATGCAACAAACCTGAAGCATCTTCTAGTAGAGAACATATGGTCGAAAATTCCCAAAATATAGGTCTCTAACATCCTTTAGAAGACATGATCAATGATGCATTTGGGTTCAATTGTATGCACGATGACAACAAGGCTAACTTGTCTAATGATGATGCTAGTAATAATGACAACATGTAGGGAAATATAATGGATAAAGTCACAATTGAGTTTTATGATTTACTCAACAATGGAAATCAAGAACTCTATGAAGAGTGTACAAAGTACACCAAACTATCTTTTCTAGTAAAATTATACCACATCAAGTGCTTATGTGGCATGACAGATAAAGCCATGACAATGATCTTAGAATTATTGAAGGATGCATTCCCACATACTAAGATACCTAGTTCTTTGTACGAGGCTAAAAGAACCATCACCAAACTTGATCTCAATTACACTAAGATACATACTTGTCGAAATGATTGCATGTTGTATTGGGGTGAGGATGAGAATAGGGAAACATGCAAAAGATGTCAAACATCTAGATGGAAGGAAAGGGTTGTTGGTAAGAAGAAGAAACAACCTGTAAAAGTGTTATGCTACCCTCCCCTAAAACAAAGGTTGCAAAGGTTGTTTATATCGAATAAGACGGCTAAGCATATGAGTTTGCATGTAACTAGGAATTGTAATGATCATTGGATGAGGCATTCAAGAGACTTTTGAAGCATGGAAGAAGTTTGATGCAACTCACCCAGAATTTGCTTCAGATCCTCAAAATGTTCACCTAGGTCTAGCCACTAATGAATTCAACCCTTTTAGAACCATGAGTACTAAATATAGCATTTGGCCTATAATTTTGATACCATACAATTTGCCATCATGGATATGTATAAAGCCAACTTCTTTCATTCTTTCGATGATCATTTTGGGTAAACAAATGCCAAGGCATGACATTGACATTTACTTGCAACCTCTTATAGAAGAGTTGAAAAAGTTATGGATGGAGGGTGTGGACATCTACGATGTCTCAATGCATGAGATGTTCAACATGCGGGCAGCACTGATGTGGATAATTAGTAATTTCCTAGGACTTGGTAGCCTTTTTGGCTTGAATACACACAATGGATTAGCTTGCCCAACTTGCTGAAGGATACATATCCGATGAGTGTCTCACATTTTGTTCAAGATATTTGCAGAGAATTGAAATGAGGTTCAATTGACCAAGACACGTGAACAATGAATCAAATGATATTCAATGCAATGACGTAAACCCTAATATCTTTTCTAATATAGGTAGATCAGTAGGTGGTGGCTCCAATTTCATGCTAACACATATAGAGATAAGACAGGCACATCGATATGTTCTATTCAATTGCAAAGAGGTTGATCCATTTATGAAGTAAGTATTCATATGAATATCCATATTAAACTATATATCTTTCATCATATATATTTATGAAGCAAGTATTCACATATATGTCATTCCTTATAGAGAATTTAAGCTATATGTCAAAAGAAAAATAAGAAGCCAAGCACGTTCTTCTACTGAGCTATAGAAGATAGTCAATAAAAACTATGCTGATTGGCTCTTTAGATGGGTGATAATTTAAAGATATTTAATTTAGAATTCAATTCTATTGGTATAACTTGAGAAGATAATTTTCTTTTTATAGATTAACCTATTCATATATTGAACTTAATACGTTATTGCATTGAAAGTATAAATTTTGAAGATCAAATTTTCTTGTAAGCTCCTATGCTAATTATTGTAAATCATCTTTTAGAAACCTTATGCACTCGTCTTCAAATATTTTTAAGAAATATGTTATGTAAAAAGAGGAAAATTTTATAAACCCATTAGATATTATGATCAATTTAGTCCATATATTTTTTACATGTAACTAGTTTTCTCCGATAGTGTTAAAGTTGATGTAAGGTTTATTAGTAAATGATAAACTAAAAAAATGAAAATTTGCTTTCAATGATTGATTATGGTTTTATACAAAATGACATCACTAAGCAACAGAAAGTGGAGCTGAAAAATGCTTACTCGATTACTTGTACGTTGGAATGTTTATGACAGTATCAGAGGTTTAGTAATATTTTAATTAAAAAGATTAAATAATTCAAATTGGACTAAGACATGAATATAACATTTGCTAGCAGGGGCTGAGCTACTTTTAAGGGTGAGAGCCAATTAATTCATTACTGTACAACTCCTGAGAACAAAAAATATATTATGCATGAAAAAAATATTATTCAACTTCAAAGTATTATTCAAGGATTAATTTGAATTCAATGTGTTATATATTCTTACTAGAGATTTATTTATGATTAGTCCACAATCACATTGTTATTAATTTTATGCTCTAAGATGATGTTTAGATAGGGAAATCTTTCTCACATTTTTTAAAATGTTAAATTCTTATATTTTATTCAAATTAAAAAAAAATTATCCAATAATGTTTGCATTCCCAGATATACTTTTAACCTAATATTCTCACAGAATATTCCGATGGGAGGTGGGTATCTTATATTTTCATATTTTAATCATATAAAAAGATTATTTTGTCCACCATTTCATTAATGTCTTACCTCTTCAATTGTTCACTATTTATTGTCATTGATCACCTCTAACTATGACTCACTATCATTGATTATCCATCCACTATCATCCATAATTATTAACCACTATTAACCACCACCCATCACCTTATCACCATCCAACATCACCCGTCATTGTTGTCTCCTGGCCACTACTCATTATTATTGACCACTGCCCATCATCCTTGAGCAATCAACTTTCTGGTATTGACCATTCAGGACATTTTTTATAAAATTGCTATGCTTTGTTATAAAATTTAAGGGGAAAAGAGTGAAGGAAAACATTTCATTTATTTGGATCGCTGAAAATTGGTGAAAATTTTTCACCTTCATCCTCGTGAAAAGAAATTGATTTCCATAAACTATAGAGGGTTTTGCTTTGGCACACATACATTTTCCAATATTTGTATAAGAATTTCATATGTTGTAATTATTCCCGTATTTGTTATAACTTCTTCATAAATAGTTAAAAAAAAATCTTGTTGCAAAATATTATTGATAGAATTGCAACTTTCAACATACTTATTAGTTGTTATTGGTAAAAGTTTATACAAAGTTGCAACTCTTGTATAATAGAATTATAGAATCTTATACAACTTTTTCCTATATCAAATAAGAAATTGTAAATAAATAAAAAATGAAATTTTTTATAGTAACAATTACCCAAAAATAGATAGAAAGTGGAAACGATTTTTATGTTTTATTTGTTGGTTTATTTCATTTTCATGACCCATCATAGCAACTCAGCAAGTAGGCATACTTGAAATGTGGTTGTAGAATTTAAATTTAAGCAATTATTCTTTTAATAAAAGGGCCTTAGGATTGATTTGATTCCTCTCATAATTTATTTTTTCCTTGTTTTAATAATTTTTTTCATCACTTTCCTTCCTCTCATTCATAGCATATCTAAGCAATTAAAAATAATAATTAATATATTTTTCCTTTTCTTATCTAATGAGTCGTTTAATTTACATAGAAAGTAAGTTTATGTGGAAAGTTAAACTTCCTAAAAAGTAAATTCCTGTGTGAACTTCATAAGAAGTACTAAAAGTTGTTTGATTGGCACCAAGAAAGTATAACTTCTCAGGAAGTAAGTTTTTATGCGATGTTTACTTCAATCATATTTTTCTTAGGAAGTATTATCAAAATGATTAAAATATTATATATAAAAGTTATGCTCTTTTATCAAAAAACTTATAACTTTTTAAAAGGGTACTCTTATCATTATTTAAATTTTATAAAATTAATTTTATATTTTATTTCATTAAAAGTACAAGAAATAGAACTTATTCAAAAATTGGGTAAACAACTTCCCATGTTTTGTGGGAAAATAGGACTTCTTGAAAAGTATAACTTCCCTCATTTTTTGAGTTAATGATTAACCAAATAATCCAAACATTTTTTACTTCCTATGAAAGTTTATGTGAGCCAAATGACTTTTAAAGTTTGAAACACTGTAATTTGTCTTCGTACATTTTCAACAAGTTTATTACTTGTGTTTTGCCTCCTCCAAACCAGATTTTCTAGTTGGTTTTGATGTTTAACTCTTAACTAAGAAGAGAGTGTCACTCGTATCAACCAAAAGGATCACATCCAAGATCAGTCGTCCAGATAGATTTGACTCCTCTAAAACATATAATACACTTTAAATAATAAAGTGAATTATCATAATTATTAATAAGAAAATTAAATAAATAAATAAATATAAATTTAAAAATTATTTTTAATTATTTATTATTTATGAAATTTTGAATAATTGATTTTTTTCATTAACAATTATGATGATCCATTTTATTCTATTAGGTGTATCATGTATTTTAAATGAGTTAAATCTTATATTTCAAGGTAGCAATTATCTCTTATTCTCTCTCTCTCTCTCTCTCTCTCTCTCGCTCTATATATATATATATATATATGTATATGGTACATTGACATTGACGTTGACAAAGTTTAAAATTTCTACATATTAGAGAAGTTGTCGTGGTTAATTAGATCAGACTTAACGTCTAAGATAAGACCTCTGATAAAATTTATGTTTACATATATTGATAATAGCTTGAATTTTGGGCTGATTTGGCCCATGGATTTTATATATATATATATATATATACACACCTTTTAGTTTTTTCTCATAATTATAAATTTATAAACATTTTTTTCAAAATAAGTATTTCTAATTTTCATTTTAAATTTGAGTTTAATGTTAATGAAATATCGGTATCCATTCATCTAAAGACAAAGGGCAAATGCCAAACAAATTATATATGTAGATAAATTCAGGAATTTAAAAAATAATCCAATGCAAATTGCGTCGTCCATCCTGTTTTTTTTTTTTTTTTAAGGTTTTGTATTAAACGAAGTGATTGTGTTGATAAAAAAATATAAAAGAAAAAATACAAGAAGAAAATACCAGAAAACATTTTAACATCAATCCAATTTTGAAGTCTTCAGGTTTGGCCGGCTTTGTAGTATTCGAATTTAAAATGTAACTCAATCTCTTCTTCCTCTTCTTCACTTATTAAGCCTCAAAATGATTCTTCAATCATCTATGAAATTCTCACTTACAAAATAAAGGCCAAGCAGCGACAATGGCGGCTTCTAGTTCTTCTCAGCTCAGGCTTATGAGATATGCAATTTTTCTGCTTACAATCTTTGTCAGTGTAGCAACCAGTAAGGATATGTTTCTTGATTGGAAAGTTTCCGCAGACTTGGAAATCAAACCAGTTTCTGCAGATCAACCGGTAAAGATTCAAATTGTTGTTCTAGTCGCGGTGTTTTGTGTATATCTGGTTAACCTTAATTTATAGTGGCAAGGTAATTAGTCACTTTAACAAATTGAAGATTGGTGTTGTAGTTGCAGCGTAAGATTAGTAAAATTCCGGAAAAAAAAATTCTGTAGAGTAAAATTAGTGAAAATAATTCACAATAATAATATCACAGTTGCAACAATTTTTCTCAGCCACAATTTGAAATTATGATCCTAAATTATGATTACAGTCATAATTATGATTATATTATAATCAATAAAATTATAAATAAATATCAAAATAAAAATATATTTGTTATGAAGTAAAATTAAAAAAAAATTAATGGCAAGTATAGAGTGTAATGAAATTATAATATTATTATGTATAATATAGTGATTGCGAATCACAGATAAGAACCAAAAGTTAGATTTATTAATGATTTTTCTGAGATGAATGCTTTGTGAATTTGCAGGTTATAACCATCAATGGGAAGTTCCCTGGACCCCTTATTAATGCTACAACAAATGATATTGTTCATATCAATGTTTTCAATGATTTGGATGAACCTCTGCTATTCACATGGTACTTTGCTCTCTCTCTCTCTCTCTGTATAAAAAACTTATAAAAACTGTCTTCAGGTTATGATTGTCAGTTGCATTAAATGAGAGGTTGAAAACAGAGATGGCGCATCAGCTGGCTATTTAATTAGTTGCGATCGCAATTTCAGTTGCTTTGCAAAAGAATTGCGAATAAGCAATGAAAAATAATTAACGCAATTTAAATTTAGTCTTAAATAAATGCAGTTATAATTCTGTTCGCAACTGCAATATATATTTCCAACATATTTTATGTTGCAGTCTATAATTTCTTGCAATTTAGTATTCGGAGTATACTTGAGAATAAGATATATCTTGTTTTTCAATTAATTTCTCATTTTATATAATTATATGAGGACTCGAATTTTTAATAGGTTAAGTGTTTTTGCCATTGTATTTTTTTAAAAATTTATGTTTTTTATTTGATCTATTTACTTTGGGATTTTAAAAAAATAATTTAATGATAAAAAATATCCAACCTCTTATAAAAGGATAAAAATGAGTCAAGTTATTTGTGAGATAGTTGAGTTTGACTTGTAAAAAAGTTAGAGTTGAGTTGATTAAATTAATAAACAAGTAAACTTAAATATATAATTAGGTTTAGTTAATAAACAAGCCAAACTTGAAACTCTTGAAGTTTGATTGGTTTAATTTATAAATAATTCATTTAAAAAATAATAATTAAAAATATAATTTTGTGTATATATTTATTATCTTTATATAAAAATATATAATATTATATTTTTTTTAAATATCATATTATAATTATAATTATTATCTTTATTTTTATATTGGGTTATCTCTTTTAATTATTTAATGTCTAATTTCTTTTTAATAAAATAATGTATTAAATGACTTCACAGTTTGAATAAATTTAATAATGTGAAATATATATATAAAACGATAATTTACTTTTGAATAAAATTTTGGAATTGAAGATATAAACATTTTTGATATTACAAGTAAAGAATATTTACATTTTGATTGAATTTATTTACTTTTTAAAAAAGAATAAATAAGGTAAATAAGTTAAAGTAGGGGGTTATTAAATTAATTTTAAACTCATTTATTAAATAAGTCAAGGTCTGTTCAAGATTGTTAATTTATTAAATAAACAAGTTTGAAAATGTTAAAATTTTACCTAACTTGACTCGTTTATTCTCCAACTTCTAAGAGGCTGAATTCCTTGTAAAATTACATTTTTTTTTTCATGCCAACAAATGCAAACCAATTTTCCCTCTTAATTTTCAACATATTATTTTCCACAACCCACTTTAATTAGTTATGTACTAAGCAAGCCCTATTTTAATGCAACTAGCATGAATCAATTCTATCTACGGGTGTCATATAAATAATAATTTAGTTGGATTAAATGTATTTTTAAAAATATAAATATTATATCTACTAAGAAAATTAAAAAGTTCTTAAATTTATTTTAACATAAGTTATTCAATTCATAGCTATTTAATAATAAAGATTTATCTAAAAATTTATGGAATGATAATTTTATATTATTATTGTATTAATCTGTTTAAATAAGAACTCAAGATTAAGTTTGAAATGTACCATTATCTGTTTATCTAGAAAATCAAAATTAAATTCAAAATATAACATTATCTATATAAGATATATTTTTATATTTTTACGATAATTACATTTGACACTAAATAATAGATGTGACATCACTAAAAAAATCAACATTCACTGAGGATAATATTGACTTTCAAGAGCGAAAAGATGACTGGGAATTTGGAGCCTGTTTGGAATATTTTTTAGGTGTTTTTATTTTATTATTTTTTAAAATTAATTTTTTAAAAATTATTTTTAAAAATTATTTTTTTAGAAAAAAATAGAAAATTTGTTTGGATGTAAATTTTGAAAATAAGTATTTTTTATTTTTTTAAGATGAAAAAAATGTATTTAATATTATTTATAACTTTATCATTAATGAAAATAGGTATTCTTCTTATTTTTTAACAAAATCTAAAAACAGCTTTATACAAAGAGTCTGTTTAGCGCAAATAGCTAAAAAGCTAACTGATAACTGATAAGTTAGCTGTTAACTGTTTTACTAGCTGTTAGTTGTTAGTTGTTAGTTGAAAGCTGATAAGTTAGCTAATTGTATTAGAAGTGTTTAGTAAAATTAGCTGTTGAATTAGGTCATAAATATAAAATGACATAAAAGTATATGTTAATACCATTAGATATATGAAATATATTATTTTTATTTTGAAATTGAGGCCAAATTGATATAATTAAAATATTCAAAATAAGAATATAATTACTTAAAATTTAATTAATTATATTTAATTACATTACATATTTATTATTTATTTGTTTACTTACTTATTTTTTATTTATGTTAAATTAATGGATGTAAGTCAAATATGTAATGATATATGAGTTTTTTTATTCCCTTTTAGCTTTGTGAAAAAAGAGCAAACATTAAAAATAGTATAATATTATAAAAAAATTGATGCATAAAAAGGATTTGAGTTTTTTTTTCATGAATTATCTTTTCAAATAATTTGGTATTTATATTGATTAATTGGAAGTGGGTTGTCAATTAATTAAAATAAAAGGGATAAATTTGAAAAAATGATTAAAAGTTCTATTTTAATAAGCTAAATGTTACTTGGAATAACTTCTTAAAAGAGAGTTTTTTTTTTTTTCAAAAAAGTTAGTGCACTAAACACTTCTAAAATAGGAAAAAAGAATTGTTTGACCAAGTCAAGAAGTTAAAAGCTACCTTTTCTAGTGCATCAAGCACACACAAAAACAAGGAAAATATTATTTTGATATTTCCTAAAAACTATTTTTTTAATTACACTTTTAGAAAATAATTTTTAAAAAATAATTTTTAAAAACAGATTGCCAAACAGATTTTTTTATTTTTGTAGTAAAAAAAATAAAAAAAATTATTTTTAAAAATAAAAAAACTGCTTCCCAAACAACCCCATGACTTCCATCAACTTTATGTTGATGACTTAAATATAAATTTAGATGATTTATGTTCGTCGCCTCAATTTGAAGCCATTGGAACTACATTCTCCTTGAGACAAATAAGGACAAAGTCAAGGAAAAAAAAATCGCGACTTATTATTTCTTTGACAAAAGATTTTGAAAGGTTATAACTAATGATAAATTCTATGAAAATTCCCATAAGAAATCAAGATCGAGAGCTAAAAAAAAAAAAAAAAAGACGTTAATCTGAAAACTTAATAACCCTCAACTGCTTTAAAATTTACTTAAATTTATCGTTTCTTTGGAATCACAAAGCGAAAAATCAATTAATTTAGAATTATATTATGAATAATTTTACACATATTTGAATAAAATATACACAATATATTGGTTTCAAAGGAGGGGTTATAAATGTCCATAAAATTACTTATGCAATCTTTTTTATTTGAATATTGTTGTTTTAAGTATTGATAAAATTAAGGTGTTGGTAAAGGAATGGCATACAACAAAGACTGAATTCATGGCAAGATGGAGTTTCCGGCACAAACTGCCCCATCCAACCTGGGAGGAACTGGACTTATGTCTTCCAAGTCAAGGACCAGATTGGATCTTTCTTCTACTTTCCTTCCATCAATTTTCTCAAAGCTGCTGGTGGTTTCGGCCCAATTCGCGTCAACAATCGGCCCGTTATTCAAGTCCCCTTTCCAAAACCGGAGGCAGAATTTGATCTTTTGATTGGTGATTGGTACCAAAGTCGTTATAAGGTCAGAAGTAGCGGTAGGATTTATTCTCATAGTAAAATAATTTTACCAAAACTTAAATGTGAAAATTGACCCCACACAAAAGGAAATGGCACATTTTAAAATTTTAAGAGTTGATTTGCGTATTTTTAAAATAATAAGAAGTAAATTACACATGAAATATAAGCCGAGGAAATAAATTGTAATTTATCCTTATTTTTCATTTGTTAGTTCTCACCTTGTGATTCAAAATATGAACTAGGATGTCAGAGCCTTGATGAAGATGGCCAATGAGAACCTCCCTGAATGGATGTTAATCAATGGCAAAGCACCATATATGAACTCACTTTCAAAATCCCATGAGTCCTTCAATGTTACACGAGGTAATAATTCAATTATCCTCCTTTAGAAGCAGAAAAAACTAAAGTTAAATTTATTTACATATATATGTATATATATTCAATTTTATTAAATTTTTTTATGTGGTGCACTGCAGGGAAGACATATTTGTTGAGGATATCAAATGTGGGGACAGCATGGAGCTTCAATTTCAGGATTCAGAATCATGAAATGCTTTTGGTGGAAACTGAAGGATCATATGTCAATCAGACACAATTGGATTCTCTTGATGTTCATGTGGGCCAATCCTACTCAGTTCTCGTCACAGCACATCAAAACCCTGCTGATTACTACATGGTGGCTTCTCCAAAAATGTACAATGGCAATGATATGAGCAAGCTTGAGGGCATTGCTGTGCTTCATTATCATAATTCTACCACTCCTGCCAATGGCTCTCTTCCAAGTGGCCCAGACCCATTTGATCTTCAATTTTCCATGCAACAAGCCAAGTCCATTAGGTAAAATGGACATGTACGACTAGTTCAAGCAAGTTAAATTCACTTAAATATACCGTGAATGGTTATGAGAAAAAATAAGTAAAAGTAAAGTTACTTTTCATAATATGGGCGCTAACAATTACACATTATGGGTGTATTTTGGATTGAAGGTGGAATCTGACCACAGGAGCAGCAAGGCCAAATCCTCAAGGGACCTTCAATGTATCAAATGTGTCAATAACACAGACTTTCGTTCTGAAGGCATCAACAGCTGAGATCAATGGTTTTTCTCTCTACACAGTCAACAATGTATCTTACTCAACCCCAGATACACCACTAAAGCTAGCTGATTACCTCGTCAATGGATCTGGAGTGTATGAACTTGACGCATATCCCACTAATTCTACAAATCTTAATGCTGTGAGTGGAGTTTTTGTAGCATCAGGATTGCATAAAGGTTGGATGGAAATAGTGTTCAAGAATGATCTTCAAACTATGGATTCTTGGCATTTGGATGGATTCAACTTCTTTGTTGTTGGGTAAGTGCATGCATCATCATTAAGAATAATTGAGCATTAAAACCATAGCCATACAATAGTGTTCTAAGTATACACCTGATTATTCATATTTACTCTCACGTCCCCAGACAACCAATTATTGACACTATTAAGTGGCGTGACAGGACGTGAAACAGATATAAGTATTGAGTAAGGTTCCAAATTGAGGTTTGCAGTGAATCACACCGCAACTGCAATTTTTTACAGTTTTACATGTTACAGTCGTATTTTTCTGCATTTGTTTGTAATTTTATCAAAATAAAGAATCATCTTTTAAATTATCATATTTGTTTCAAATGAAAATTCTCTGATGACTAGCAACAATTTCTTTTTCCGTTGTGTCCGTTGAATTAGATATGGAAATGGAGAATGGAGTCCGGAATCACGCACAACTTACAACCTTCATGACCCGGTGGCTCGATCCACTGTGCAGGTGTACCCGGCCGGGTGGAGCGCAGTTTATGTGTACCTCGACAACGCTGGGATGTGGAACTTGAGATCACAGAAATTGAAAAATTGGTATTTAGGGCAAGAGCTCAGTGTTAGGGTTTATGATGCTGATCCTAACCCTGCCAAAGAAAGGCCACCTCCACAAAACCTCCTTTTGTGTGGTTAGTTGAGATGAAACATTAAACCAGAAATTTCCATCATAATATTTGTTTCTATTTCTACTTGCTAGAAAAAAGTCAGGTATTAATATGTTAATTTTAGGAAATCATGTGCATCAAAAATTACATTTAACAATTTTTAAAACACTAAAAATTGTAATTGATTTTTCTCTATTAGATGAGAGTAGAACATATATTGTTATTGGAGTCTATAGATATTTTTTATGTTACAATCTCCTACAACTTTTTTATTAAAAGAGATTTTTTTTATTTATAAAATCTTACTTTTTCATGAAAATTTGTAATGTTAATAGAACCCAAAAATTTTTTGTTGCAACCATAATAGATGGACTTGTAACTTTTTATAGAAAGATTGCAATCTCATATCTTAAGCATTTACATTTATATAAAATATTGTAACTTTTTTTAACAGTAAAAACACGCAACTTGATTTTTTTCAAAGTCGTACAGAAGCAAAGCTTTTTTTTTTTTTAATTTCTTTTCAATAATTCAGGTCTTGAGGCACAAAATAATGATTATTGTTTTATTTTTTGTTTTTTGTTCACAGGAAAGTTTGAACCTATTGCCCCAAGTTCTGCACCTTCAGTTTCACCAACACCCTCAGTGACTCCAACAGCTGCGGCATCCACTTCACATATAACATGGTAGTATCATAATTTATAAGTTTAAATTACATTTTATGCTTACTACCTAATTTGTATTTCTTTTTCTTGATGTTTATGTGTTAATTAATAGGTCTCTTATTGCCTGGACCATCACTGCCATGTTTCCTCTATATTGGTCAGCATAGGGAGGCTGCATCCATGCTAAGAAGATTGGAGATAATAGCAGTCTGGAAATAGTTTCTGACTTTATTATTTTTATTTTTTTCATATATATATTATTGTTTTAGAATAGGTTAATCATAATTGTTTTTAAAGCCAGATGACAATCAATAAGATAAGACTCAAAGATATGGAAAACAATATTTTTGTGAGTTGATAATTTAAACATGTTTCTTTCTTTCTTTCTTTCTTTTTTTTTAATCAAATGCTACATAGTATAATGAAATAGCATGATCTTTCCCCGTAAACTCACTTTTGTTATAGGCATTTTCTGGTACCATGTGAAATGGGTTGACAAAAGCCCATGTCCAGCTGGAAGGGTCTAAATCACTCAGGTTGCTGATAAGCTCTCAGGTCACATCCTCAGCTAGCTCACTACTTCAACTAGCTCCTAACACTTAGCTTTAAAAGAAAGCTCTAACACTTCCCCAACCAATATCAACTTGCGAAGTTGATATGTAAAAAGCAGTTTGAAGGGCCCATCTACAGAAAGCAACCTACAGAAGTCGACTTGTAGGAGTCTAATATGTCTTTTATATTTATTATTTGATGTAACATATTTACAATTTGTAAAATTATATTTGTACCTCCTACTTCTATAAATAAGGGATTAAGTCATTGTATCAGAGAGAGACGCCATTAACAAATACTTGTACTCTGCAATTTACATTGATAAATGAAATGAACCCTGAACATAGGGACTGGTGCTATTCGATTTTGGCTGAACCAAGTTAAAAAATCTTGCGTTCAGCTGTTCTTCATCTTCCTCTTGCTTTTTACTTCTATTTACTGCATTTACAGCCAGATTGCAACTTGAGGTAACAAGAATAACCTGGTTGACTGAGATTTGGGTCCACTAAACCAGATTTCATCGTCAATATTTTGACATTAGAAGAAGGGCCTTATCTACATTCTGATTAATTTTCTGTTCAACTGTGATGGTTCGTCAACGACAAAAGACTTCCTCTCCAGAGAAGTAACTAGTGATGCATTCTTAGATCTGGAAATTTCCCCAGCTGCCACAATGGCAAGTAGGTTCATCCCAATGTCATCCATAGCGGCAAAGAAGCACCATATGTCTTTTGAGATCTCAAAACAAAACTTGGTGATGAGCTAGCTGGTTTTAGTGTTTCCATTATTTTCTTCATCACCAGCCAAAGCTTCATCAGCATCACA
This sequence comes from Saraca asoca, assembly GCA_026873985.1. NCBI lineage: Eukaryota > Viridiplantae > Streptophyta > Magnoliopsida > Fabales > Fabaceae > Saraca > Saraca asoca. The sequence goes on along the minus strand of JANHAO010011161.1, from coordinate 2,793 downwards.
TACATCACTGGTGATGAAGCTCTTCCACATGGAATAGCATGATCTTTGTTATGGGTAAAATCCAGCCTCACGAAATAAAAAAGTAAAAGCCCAGCAAAGATTGAGAACAAGTTAAGGACAACTCAGCTCGCTAAGCTTGCACCACCTCGCTAACTGCGAGGTCGGGATGCAAGTGAAGCCTGAAGTCAAAAAGACAGAGATCACCTCACCAAGAGTGAAGCTCACTTCACTGGAAGGAAGCTAACAGCAACCTCGAGCTGAGTGTCTTAGCTTGCATGACGGGCACGTTGCCCAACCAAAGGCTTAGCAAGAAAGAACACTAGACAAACTAACATCAAGTCTCAAATCCAGCATTGTAAAATTCACTTCAGATTAATAAAAGCCACCATAGATGTAGAGTATCCCCTGGTTTTAGCTGAATCATGTTAAAAAACACTACATCCCATTATTCTTCTTCCTCTCTACCATTTTCATCTTCTTCTTCGCTTTCCCCTTTAATTCATCAAAAAGCAGCTTAGGGTTCAAGAACTTCATCGATTGACTGGAGTTTAGCCCAGAACTAAATTTCACCATAAACATTTTGGTGCTAGAGGAAGGGCCCATCTATTTTCTGAATTGCTTTTCTGTTTGGTTACTATGGTGAGAGGAAGGGTCACTAGAAGCTTAAGCACTCCGGTCACTCAACTGACAGATACTCCTATTGCTGAAGCTCACTGTCAGCCTACTACTGCCTCTCGAGCTAAAGAGGCATAAACATTAAAACATGGTAAGAGAGTTAGCTGAAACTATTATAGCGCAAGCTCGATGTGCACAGAGGCAAGAGGAGATTGTGGCACAGCTCTAGCAGCTATATGGAGAAACTTAGAAGGAGACTCGCGAGAATCGTGACGAATAGCAATCTGGGGGCTTGCAATAAGCTGAAAGCTCTGGCCCACGATTTGAAACGTGAGACCCAATAATGAAGGAAGTCCCCTAAAGGCTAAAACAGCTAGAGGAACGCCCCCAATCTCAAAACAATTAACCTCATCGTGAGAAAAGCTTACCATTCTCTATGGAGATTGAAATGCAGCCCCTTCCATAGAAACTTAAAGTGCCCGCGATCCATGCAACTATCTGCGCACTTTCAATGTCCAGATGGATCTTCAAACAACTAACCCACTGATCAAATGTTATATCTTCCTAGCCACATTAGGAGGCATACCCCAAGCATGGTTTAGAAGCCTCTCAGCTCGTAGTGTCAATGGTTGGAAAGAATGCCAAAAGAAATTCAAGGATCAGTACCGAGCATCAAAGAGGTAGCTCACACCTCCCTGCCATCTTGCAATGATCTTTCAGTGCAAAAAAGAATCATTGAAGGATTATATAGCCAGATTCAGGCATGAAGCCAACTCCATATAAAATCCCTCAGAGGAGAGCATCCTAACAACAATCTCAGTGGGACTCCATAAGGATAGAAAGCTATACTAAAACCTTTACAAGTCCCTGGCTTGAGATCTCGCTAAATTTTACGAGTGAGCTGCCAAACAAATTAGATGGGAGGAGAACTTTGGCACGTAGGAACTCGAGCATAAGGGTGAAATGCCCAGTGCTCTTCAGAGCAAAAAGAGGAGTGGAGAGAATTAGAGCAACGGCCCCAGTAGCTGACCCATAAAGAAGGGTAAGATTGAGTGTCCCTAGCATTGCGATCACTATGAAAGCTATAACGTTCTATCTGATTCGCAAGATAGGATTTTTATGGTAGAACAGGATAGGAAAAACTTTGGGAAGCCCAAGCTCCTTTTAACTCTTAGCAAATTTAGGAGTAATAAATATAAATTCTGTGCCCACCATAATGACATTGGGCATAATACTTCATAATGCTAGGCACTAAAGGACGCTATAGAAGATCTCATCAGGAGAGGTTGGTTATAGGATTATGTGGTAAGGCCATCAGAATAGCAAGGTCAACAAACTCAGCAAACCACTGATCAGGAGCAAGAGCCATCCATCAGAACCATATTCTGATCCTGTAATGTCATACTAAAGTTAATGAAAATATTCTGGATTCTTGCCTAATTATTTCCAGTGAAACGCTACCTAAAAGAGAAAAGCTATTCTATATTGATATCAAAAGCCAATGCAGCCAAGAGCTCGTTGAGGTGTGAAGACACTATTAAACGCTCAAAATCCAGTGCAGGCAAGACCTCGCAAAGGTGCAAAGGCACTATTAAACACTCAAATGCCAGTGTAGCCAAGAGCTTGCTGAGGTGCGAAGGCACTATTAAACGCTTAAATGCTAGCACAGCCAAGAGCTCATTGAGCTGCAAAGGCATTATTAAATGCTCAAATGCTAGCGTAAACAAGAGCTCGCTGAGGTGTAAAGGCACTATTAAATGCTCAAAATCCAACAAAGAGCACTAAGCTCATTCAGGTGCGAAAGCATTAAAATGAATTCATCACAGCTCCCATGCAACCAAATGATCACAACTCGCATGTGATCCCTCTTTCTAGGCATAACTATCATGTGTCCTACTAGAATATCATTTATTAACTATAAGCACACCTAGATGCCAAGATTTATGGCCGATTGATCATCTAAATATCTTATTCAATTGAGCTTCACAAAAAAATGCATCATCATCTGAAAAGTGCAAAGCAACATTCAAGAGTCAGAAAAAGAGAGCTCATTTATTAAAGGCCTTATTAAATGAGTGATGAATGGGAAAAAAAGCATAAAAATAGGATAGTTTTTGGCCTATTTTGATAAGTGTTTTATGATTTCTTAGTGTCTTTTGCTTTGAATTTGTATTTTTG
>JANHAO010011160.1:0-17153 GCA_026873985.1 Saraca asoca | reverse complement strand
TACAATAATCACAAATAAATTAGACTTAATAATAATAGGCTCTAAAAGTGACATCCAATTAATCTGAGATATTATATAATTATGTTAGTCTACAAAAAATTCCAACAAAGGGAACATGGACCATTATAATAGGAACAATGGTGGACATTGGAGTGATAGAAAGGGTTGGTGGAAAATTAGTTATCACTTTCTAGGAGTTCAAATAAACTAATAAAGTACTTAGGGTAAAAAATACACATTAAATAAGAGGCAAAATACAAATAATTCCCCTAAGGTTTAGTATTATGTAGTCCTCTTAAATTTGTATGTCATACAAGTAATCCTCTTTAAGTTTTTCAAAAAAAAAAAAATTAAAAATATTAAAATCTCAGTTTAAATAAAAAGCATGTGAGCTATTGTTGACTCTTTTTAATTATTTTTAGCATGAATTTCAATTATATTATATACTTGTTTTTCTTCTGAACTAAATTATTATCAATTGAAGTTGAGTCTTTAATGTGTTTAGGGAATAATTGGAGACAAGCACTTTAAGTAAATTATTGCTAAAATTTAGTTAGATCACATTTGGTAAAGTAAGACATTTTTTTTAATTTTGTTTTTCCATTACTCCTTTGAGCTTATTATGCTAAAAAAATAATTAGAAAGAGTCACAAGTAACTCACATGCCTTTTCCTATTTTTTTTTTTAAACTAAGATGGTAACATTTTTAGTTTTTCGAAAACTTTAGCAATGTTATTTATAGGATTTGAAATTTCATGAAAATTATGTGATATTAGACCTTACTTTCAAGGGTTACTTGTGTTTTCTCAAGGCAAAGTATAAATAACCCGTTGAAGTTTTAAATCCTATAAATAACCCCTCTAAAGTTTTCAAAAAATAAGAAATGTTAAATCTTAATTACAAAATAGAGGAAAACACAAATAACCCCTTAAAGTAAGATTTAATGTCACATGACCCCTAAAATTTCAAATCCTACAATAATCTCTTAAAATTTTTAAAAAATTGAAAATATTAAAATCTTAATTAAAAAAAAAAAGGAAAAGATATATGAGCCATTGTGACTATTTTTTAACTATTCTTTTAGCATTGTAAACTCAAAGAAGTAATGAAAAAATAATATAGAAAAACGCATTAGTTACCTCCCCAAATATAGTCAAGCTAAACTTCAACAATAATTTACTCAAAGTGATAGTATCAATCGTCCTAAACACATCAAAGACTTACTCAATCCCAGTTGACAGTACTTTAGTTTAAAAGAAAACTCATTCAAACTATAGTTGAAATTCATGTTAAAAATAGTTAGAAAGGGTCACCAATGGCTCACATGTCTTTTCCTTTCCTTTTTTTTTAATTGAAATTTGTAGCATTTCTATTTTTTCAAGAATCCAAAGGATTATTTATAGAATTTGAAACTTTAGGGAAGTTGTATAACACTAGATCTTACTTTAAAGGGGTTATTTATATATTTTTTTCCTAAGTTATATGTGCAAAAGCTAAGGGATAATTAAATAGCCTTAGTTAGATTGAAATATAATTGCATTTTAATGTATTAACCCTTTTTAAAGTATTCAAAGTTAATAGATATTTTGAATGGTTAGTTACTTAGTGAAAATAAGAAGGGTAAAATTTAAAAAAAAAAGTATAATTAATGTGTTTTTTATTTTCTAAAATAACATATGAAAATGAATAAAAATTTCTTTAAAATGATAAATAAAAACGAAGGTAGGAAATAACTCATAATTTGATTTAATAGCAAGTACTTTTAGAAATTCTCAACAAAATAAAATTTAAAAAAAATTGAACTTATTTATTGAAATGGTACTAAATAGTCATAAAAAAAATTTCTTACTTTTCACATACATGTGCTTTTTAATAATATAACTTACAACAAGTTAATTGAAAAAGAAGGAAGATCCCAATTATATTGTTTTGTTGTGCATGGTGACCATAAATATGATAAAAGGTAGGATTTCTATAAGTTTAACTACATAGCCTATAACAAGTCAAATAGAAGAAGGAAAAACCTAAATTATGCTATTTTGTCTACACAATAACCATAAATATGATAAAGGTAAAATTTCCTACAAGGAAAAAAAAACGAAGGGTCAAAATGTGTAGGATAAAATCATGTTTTTTGGTTTAAAGGAAATTTTCATGTTCGATAAAGAGATTTTTAGTTGCATTAAAGATTAAAGGGTAAAATGCAATTTACCCTCCTAAACTATGTTTCATATCCAAAAAATAAAATAAAAATAAAAATCCCTAATTTCAAACTAAGGGCAATTTAATACCTAAACTATAATAGTGGATAACTAATCCCCTCATGTTAAGTTCCATCCAAACTAATAACAGCCACACTGCAAGACAAAGCTCTCCTTTATTGTTAGCTCCACTTTGAAACAACAAACAATCTCAACACCATGTTCTTCCACCACCTCCCTATTTCTTTCATAGTTAATTTGCATCCCTCCCCTTCCTGTCATTTTTCTTTTGTGCCTCCAATTGATTGATAGGTATTATGATTTGGCTCTTTAAAATTGATGCAAGCAAAGAAGTGCTAAATGCCATTGTTGAAGGTGCATGCTTTTTTGGCCATTTTTTCTTAAATTTTTTTTCATTTAAACAAATGACGTTGATTTATTTTGATTGGCGATGGAAGTTAAAATTTAATTTACAATGTTATCATCACTAGATGTTTTAGGAGTCAAAATAGTGATAACAAGTTTTTGCATCAAATAGACACTTTAGGAGGAGGAAAACAACAAAGATAATCTTCAACTAGTTTTATATACACTTTAGGAGGAAAAGCAACAAAGATCATCTTCAACAACGAGCAAAAAGATTTGTCGACATCTAAAAGTTTATGTTTGAAACATAGGTCAAGAATTTGATAGGAAAAATGCTTATTTCCTACATATAGGTTGTGTACAAGTTATTGCGAAACTATGCATAAATTAAACTTAAATATTGCAATTTTGTTATGCCTTAAAGATGTTTCTTCCACCTACTTGTAAGTCTTCTTTCAAGTGTTTCAAATTTAATTTAAATACATATTTTCAATTCTATATAGTTGGTCTTGTAGTTCATTTACAATCTTTACTTCTTTTAGTTTCATTTTCTTCTCTTAATCAAACTAATTAAAGCCTAAGTCAAATGCCTTTTATGTTATAGATTTTTAATCCATTTGCATACAAAATTATAGAGATAAATGCATTTGATACAGGGTATGGTGGAATTCTAAAATAAATTAAAAATAATAGAAAGCATATTGTTCTATTTACTTCAAAATGTTGGAATCATGCTCAGCAAAATTATTCAACTATAAAGAAAAAGCAATTGTTTTATGCATAAATAAGTTTCAAAGTGATTTATTAAATAAAAAATTTACTATCAAAGTAGATTGCAAATCAACCAAAGATATTTTACAAAAGGATATTTAAATTATTATATTAACACAAATTTTTACTAGATGACAGCAATTTTAAACATTTTTTATTTTGAAATTGAATTCATTAAAGGACCTTTAAATTCTCTTCCTGATTTTCTTACTTAGGAATTTTTGTAGGGAAGATAATATCAAAGAAAGACCAAGATAAAAGTAAGGATTTACTTTCAGATCCTAAAATCAAAACTCCTACAAATTCCAAAGATAAGGGCAAATGAGTTGTCTCAAGTTCAAACCCAACCAAATTTGCAGTAAAGCCTTTAACCCTAAATGATTTTCCATTCCCAATTGCAACTCTACAAGCCATCACGAATCAAATGCCTCTTGCCCTTACCAAAAAATTCTAGACAGATATTGTAAAAGAATGATGATAAAGATAAGCCTCTATCCATCTCCAAAGTACAACTAGATCAATTAATTACCAAAATAGCCCAATGAACTACCCAAGTTGGGTTTTCTTCAAAAATAGTGGTGAATACCAAAGCCAAATCACCAAAATAGTCACCAAATATTTCTCAAAACATAATTCAGAAAATATGATCCAGATGAAATAAAAAATTTAAAACCCAAATCCCAAAATTATTATTGCAAAAATCTTTCCCAAAGATTAGCATTATTTGCTAGAATCCTTGAACAAAACCCAAATGTTTTGAGTTTATACTTGTGGATACTAAGTTTGTGATAATCAAACACCATTCAAACCTAAATAATCTTACATTAATAACTTATTCAACTTTTACAATAATAAAAAAAATCTTTTCTATCTCTGATTAGGGAAAGCATCCTTTAGAATACAAAAATTTTTTAAAAGCATGAAAAATCCAATTAGGTATTCATACTAGGATTACATTAAGGCACAGCATCATACCTTCTATTTTCAAAATAAAATTTTTAACACGCTTGATTATTCTTTTTCAATCAAAAAATCAAATACAAATTTCCTCTAAGATTTTACATTAGTGGCACATTTTTGAACTAGTTCAAGATATTTTCCCAAAGGAAGGATGAAATGTTTTTCATTATTGTTTTGATAATCAAAATAATGGTGATCTAGCCAACTCTTCTCCTTGACTCCTAGAGTGACTTGCTTATAGAGAAATTCCCTACTTGTAAGTCTTTTTTCAAATTTAATTTAAATACATATTTTTAATTTTGCATATTTAGTCTTGTAGTTTATTTACAATATTTACTTCTTTCAGCTTTATTTTTTTTTGGGACCATTCTTCGCAGTGTCTGTATATATATACATATATATATATATATATATCTATAAACTTTCTCTCAAATTTTAATGCAAATTGACATTCAAATTTAATTTCCACATTTACATACATTTCAAGTAATCCCACTGTAATCTGTACTTCTTTCTACTTCCTTCCCCTAACTCTCGCACGGCCTCATCAGTTTTGGTATTAGAACTTAGGAGAAGTAAAACTAGAAGTATGAACTAGAGATTACTGTTGCCTTTATGAAGTTTATGATAACATTTAAATATAAACTATAATTCTGAATAGTCGATATCATATAGTTATGCATAAGTTCGTAAAAAGGCATAAGTCCCATTTCTGGTTGAGTTGAATTAAAGCAACTTTTGTCACTCTTGTTCTCATGTTAAGCTTCAGATAGGGCTAAACAATCCAAATATAAAAGTTCATTTTGAAATATTAACATTTAATTCATATGGCAACCTTAATCTATTGTTTATACTAACATCTTTATGAAACGTTAAAGCTTTAATATTGGACAAGAGAAATTTAATTTTTTGTTTATGTTTCATTCACTATCATCACGTATGACTTTTTCTACATCTTTATCATCTTCCTCTGTTAAAATGAAAATTGATTTAAATTCAATTTTCAAAGAAGAAATCCATTTTAAGGATATCAACCAAAATATTGATGATTGGGAGTTACCAAAAATCCTAGAGAAAGAGCTATACATATAAATGATACTTATTTTTCAGCAAATCTGATTATATTGTTAGAATTGTTGAGGAAGTGATAACTTTAGATATAAAAGAAGAGTAGTTTACTCTTTTTTTTGGCTAAATGTATTAGAAATCACAAATCAAAATATAATTACATGCATATAGGATGCATACAAATAGCTACAAAACTTATGTACAAAATATGACTAAACAACTCGATCCTTTTATGTCTTACAGATGGTCAATTTGAAGACTTCTATAAGTTTGTCTTAGGAGTTGTAGAAACTAGTCTTTCTAAGGGATCAATTTATTTCAACCCCAAACATATCAATATGTCTAAGGGAACAGAATCCTAAATAGATTATCCTCCTAAATGTTATATTCCATAGCTCTAAGATAAAGCCAGGAGCAAAATAGTAATAATCATATACATGATACAATACAAACTCTATAACTCTACATTTTCATGACTTATCAAACCACCTAGTAAGAAAGGAGAAATTACCTACTTTTTTATTGATATGAGAAAAGTAAATCTCTTAGTCCCTAATATTGTATCCTAGGATACCATAGAATTCCTAAAAAGTTAGGCTTTAGAAAAGATAGATGCTCCATATGAGATTCATACATCTTCAATTTTTAGAATTATCCAATATTCCTCTACAAGTAGAAATATCTTTTGATAAAAGAAGGTTTAAGATAGAAACAGCCAAAATTATTAAACTAGAATCATCTAAAGATGGTCTTTCCACAAAGCCTAATAGTCTAGTTATACATGAAGATATTATACCACCCAAGCATTCTTATTCATTAATAGCCTTAACTATGTCCACAATACATCTCCAAGGATTACAAAATACCTTTAGAATTTCATAAACATGTCTGTATACCAGAGGGTCCAAAAGGAAAAGAGAAAGTTGAAGATAATGACGAATCAGACGAATTTGTTCAATTTCCAACTTACTCTTGACTAATGAATGATGACTTAAAACTCAAATAATGTACAACTAAAATGTTTTAGAAAAAGAGTTTCAAATTGATAAAGAATCCTTAAGGAAGGAGTTTTACTCTGAGGAAGTCACTGCTCAAGGAACTTGATTTTTTGCAAATTTCAAAGGAGATGCAAGAACAAATATTCAATATCTTTATTACGATTTTATAAACCAATATGAAACTAGTATTACTTTCTTTGACTGGTTTGAAACATATGCAGAAGCCAAACAAATAAAACTATTGAAACTTGGATCACTCTAAAAGGAGAAAATTTTGTACCCGAGTTACCATCACCTAGAACCTTCAAAATAGAAATCGTAAACACATAAAAATCCATTCTTGCAACACCCTTCAAAGTAAAGGATCCTACTAAACCCATTATCTCAAGAGATATACAATTCTTGATAAAACAAAACAACTACAACAAGTATCTTCAAACTTGAGGCTAACAGATCTTAGATGATGTCCCATACCAAATAGGAGAAACTTCAAGTAAACAAATAGAAAAACCTTTGTTCAAACCTTACCAAATTCCCCCAAACCAACAAAAGGAATTGATCTAATTAGTATAACTGATTATAAGATGAAGCAAATAAACTAGAAGTTAGCAAATTCCTTTGTAAGTCTTAAGACTCCCCTACTACAAGATAAATTCGAGGTAATTTTTAGCACAAACAAGCTCCAAACTTTAGATACAACTTTTCATAGTATCTTGAGAGGATGAATAACCAAACATAGAAGCCATTAAAAAAGAAGCCAACTAGAAAGTCAGACAAAAGCTTTATTATCTTGGGCTAACTTTCTTGATCAAATAATAGAATAAAAACCTCAAATCCTTCAAATTTCTACGATGAGAATAATATCCATAAATGGAACATTAATGGTCAATTAGAGCATATAATCCTCAATACCCTTCAACAAATGACCATGATTAATATTATTTAACAAACTGCTCATGAATGTGATAACTCTATTATAATTCAGATTCTAGTAGTTGGATTTTCATGCCAATTTAAAGGCTAATGGAATGAATATATCACTAATAAGAAAAGAATCCAAATATTAACATTTATCAAAATAAATTTTAAACTTATAATTATTTATTCACTTTCTTCTCACCCACAACTATAATGGAGATATTAGACGCGCCAAATCACTAGAAGGTAATATTGCTTTGAATTGATTATGTATGACTGCAATTGCCATCTTACCTGGCAGTGTCAGATTACACCGTTCGAGTCGCACTGTTTGCAATCGCCGGTTCTTTACTTCATAGTTCATACGTCACCTTGTTAAGGTTATTTCTCTCTAATTTGTCAATTTAATGGCAATTATGCATGCTTTGGTGCTTTGTTTTCATTACTTTTACGATCTCAGTAATGGGTTCTGCAACATTTAAAGTAGGTTCCAACGTATCAATGGATTTGATACGGGGATAAATTTAAACCTTCATTGGCTAATGAAGAGAACGTCATTTTCATTGCTCAAATGGTCTCCGTGTGATTTTGCTTTCTGCTTGGAAAAATGTTTGAAAGGAAGGGCTCTGAAACCAGGAATGCAGGTACATGCCATGTTGTTGATAAGTGGAATGGACATGAACAAGCTTTCTTTGAATTCAAAGCTTGTGGGGATGTATGCCAGCTGCGGGGATGTGAAATCTGCTAAACTTTTGTTTGGAAAAATAGAATCCCCAAATGTCTTTGCATTCAATTGGATCGTTATGGCTTTGGCATTTAATGGGTATAATGAAGATGCAGTTAACTATTTCCGCTTGATGCAAGATTCGGGCCATGTAGGCAATGAGTACACATTTTCTATTGTTCTTAAAGCCTGCGTTGGCCTGATGGATGTAAACAAGGGGAGAGAAGTTCATGCTATGGTAAATAAAACGGGATTTCACAATGATGTTTTCATTGGCAATGCTTTGATAGATATGTATGGGAAATGTGGCAGGATTTCTTATGCTTTCAAGGTGTTTGATGGAATGATTGAGAGAGATGTTGCCTCATGGACATCAATGATTTGTGGGTTTTGTAATATAGGGAAAATTGATCAAGCACTAATGTTGTTTGAGAGGATGAAGTTGGAAGGATTGGAACCAAATGAGTTTACATGGAATGCAATGATAGCTGCATATGCTCGGTCAAGTGATACTAGCAAGGCTTTTGAGTTCATCACTAGAATGAGAGGAGAGGGTTTTGTTCTTGATTTGGTTTCTTGGAATGCATTAATTTCTGGTTTTGTACAAAATCACAAAGCAACGGAAGCATTAAAGTTGTTTCAAGAAATGCTAGTTTCAACAGTTCAACCCAATCAAGTGACCATTGCCGCATTGCTTCCTGCATGTGCATCAATTAGTCTAATTAAAAGTGGCAGAGAAATTCATGGATTCATATATCGGAAAGGGTTTGATATAGATGTTTTCATTGGTAGTGCTCTTATTGATATGTATTCAAAGTGTGGGAGTTTGAGAGATGCTCAAAATGTATTTGAAAAGATTCAAAACAAGAATGTTGTAGCATGGAATGCAATGATTGGTTGCTATGGGAAGTGCGGCATGGTTAATTCCTCCTTGGAGTTATTTGAAAGAATGCATGAAGAAGGACTAAAGGCAACTGAAGTCACTTTTACATGTGTTCTTTCAGCATGCAGCCATAGTGGTTCAGTGGAGAAAGGTTTAAAAGTCTTTAAGTCAATTAAAGAATGTCATGGAATTGAGGTCAGTGCCCAGCATTATGCTTGCATGGTTGACCTCTTTTGCCGTTCAGGGAAGATGGCAGAGGCATATGAATTTATCAAGGCTATGCCAGTAGAAATCACAGAGTCAATTCTGGGAGCTTTTCTCAGTGGGTGCAAAGTCTATGGGAGAAGAGATCTGGCTGAAATGATGGCTGAGGATATAATGAGAATGGAGTTGAAAAGACCTGGTGGTTTTGTAACACTATCAAATATATATGCTGCTGACAACGAGTGGAAGAAGGTTTGGAATGTAAGGAAAATGATGAAAGAGAGAAATGTCCATAAGAAGCCTGGTTTTAGTTGGCTAGAGTAGAGGGCTGGAATTCTTGAAGTGATATAAGGAGAAAGGGAACAGGACAACCAGAGGCATATAATTGATTTACTTCATCGTTGGATGCAAACATGGGACTGTGGGGAGTTGCATGAAAGCTTAGATCTACTTACATCAAATTTGAAGTAAATTTCTGTAACTTTAAGCTTCATTGATCTTTTCATGCATCAAATACTTGCCTTGATTTCTTGAATCAGGTTTTGTGGAATTGTGCTGATGATCATTTCCTCTCGCAACGTGTAAATGCCAGAGAAAATAAGAATACAATAGCCTTAATACTATAGTTCGGGATTAATATTTCTTTTCTTGCTTGTTTTTTTAAAACATATCTCAGGCATCTGCATAATTTATTGTCTTTTTGTTTCTATTATTTTACTTTTTATTCTTGCAAAGGAAGAATCATAGTGAAGAAGGATGATTAAGAGCATATTGCTGAAGAGAGTACAGTTTTTGATGGTCAAAACTTGTAAGTTTCCCCATGATACACTATGTTCACTGCTCTTTGCTGTAGGATAATTCTTTTTTAGTCTATAGTTCATACTTTATTATACTTATCATTAGACAGTGGCAACCACACGTGTGCAACTAAAAAAGACCGGAGAAAATTATGTGATGCAGTGAAAGAAGAAATGGCAGCTACATTAGAAGAGAGAAAAGAGAAAGTAGGACAATAATTGAAAATTGTCTTTTGATTAAAATCCAATTACTTAGTCACGTTTCAAACACTCTACATTTTTTTTTTTTTTTTATGATAGTAGAAGTGACAAGTCACTTAACACATACATCATAAGTTCAAACCAATGATGTTAAAGGAGAAAAGCTTCGAAGGTAATATCAGATATCACTGCACCACTTAAAGATACCAAGAAATACTTTACATTTTATTAAGTAAACTACAGACACTTTGGAGAATTCAGAGACAAAAATGCAGATTGAAAATGATTCAGAGTTCTCTTTGTTAATAGTAGATTCACTCATGCAACTTTGTCTGGTTTCAGCCAAGTAATAAATAATTAAGGTTATGCTTGGTAGGGGAGAAAATGGACCGGTAAAAATATCAATGTATTTGGAAACATTATAAATCTAGATGCATTGCCATTTAAGATGGCCTGTTTTACTCCTACCAAGCATATTCTAAAGTTTATCTGTGTAGTTTTATTGTTGTGGCCATCTGCTAGATTTTTCTACATCCAAATTTCCTTTTAATGCCGCTTGTTGAGCCTTGAATTTTGAAGTACAGACATCAACAGGTAATTCCTTAGATTTCTTTCTCTGCACATGACTAGGTAGTCAAGAAGCATACTGTTTCCTGTCTGGGAATATTGAAGCTGTATCTCAATTCATATAACATGAAGTCTAAAAGCCAAGGAAGTCACAACAAAGTGAATTACAATGGACAAGAAACATTTTATTTATTTTTTACAACAAAGAGAATTACAATGGATAAGAAAAAAGTTTAATTAGGAGAATACATTTTATTTTACATATCATTGTATTAATGATGTTACATCTTATTCTGAACCATAACCTATTAAACTTTATTCACAATGTGTTTTGATATTTGCACAGATCTGCACCACAGATGCTGTGATTGAGCTACCGGAACAAGAAGCAGATGTTTTATGTTCCAGTATCAAGATGCAGTTGCTCATTCATTTTTGCAGATGAGTTCTTGTACCAGCTCATGAATTTTGCTACAAAGTCTGAAAGAAAGTTAAATAATTTCAAGTGATCATTGAGTTACATATAAACGCTAAATAGATAAAAAGAAAAAAACCAAAAATGATATATCTCAATTTAAGCTAGCATGATTAGAGGAGGTTGTATATTGACAAAAATTAAAACTTTTATATACATATTTGCAAAAATTAAACTATTAATTAAGGATCAAATTGAAAATTTCATAATTGGAAATAACTAGATTAAAAAAAGTATTTTACACAAAAAAAAAAGGAAAATGATAATAAACCGGGAAAGACTTGTATATGGTTCACAGTATAGAGGAGATAGGAGCCCTGACTACCGGCATGTTTGGATAAAAAGTGTGAAAACTATTTTTGAGAAAAATTAATTTTGTAAGAATGTGATTTATATCTAAGAATGGAGGTTAAAAATTATTATTTAGAAGATGTTTTGTTTGATGTGTCAAAAAAAATTATTTTGGGGGAAAAGACATAGAATATTGTATTAAATGTTAATAAAATATAAAAATAACTTCAAAAATTAAAATTGAGAAGAAAATGTGAGAGTAAAGTAAAATGGAAGTAAGAAATCTTTATTTGTCTTTAAAATTAATTTTGACATAAAAGTAATTTTAAATTTTAGTACCCAAACACCCAAATTACTAACTTTATGTGCCTGAAAGTCATTCTAGTAGCCAAAATTAAGTTTAAATGTTTGCCAAACAGGCGCCAAAACTTCCAACTTGTAAGCTGCTTCCTATAGTTGAAATTCAGTAAACTTATGATCGGATAAACAAAAGATTTACCTTCAATCTTTAAGTAACTTGGACCATTCTTTCTTGTTATTTCATTATTCCTTTCATCTAATTCCCCCATTTTGCTGTGAATAAGACCAAATTGCTTCATATTTTCCAACTCGATTTCATCACCTTTCTGAAATGGAGTACATGGAAAGGACCAATTAGCTATTATTGTTATGGTTACTAACTTTACATAAATATTTTGATACGTATTAAAAAATTTATAAAATTCTTTTCATAAAAAATTGCAACTCAACTTGTATTACAAAACTTTATAAAATTTATAAAAAATTTAAAATTCTTAATGAGAAATTATAAAATAAACATATAAAAAAGTTCACTAGTTAAATATAAGAATTGTAACACTACAAAATTTTCCGAGTATGTAAGAAAAAATAACCTAATTTCATATAATATCAAGAATAGAAATCATAGTATCAAACACATAGAAAAAGATTAAAGAAGAAATTATAATTCGAGCTTATACATTGTAATCTCTGCCGAGTTTGGCAACCCCCTGCCGTAGAGACTCATCTACTAAGGACTTCAATTCTGCTATCAACAACTGCACCAATAAAGAATATCCGGAAATTAAAGATTTAAATTATAACTTTAATTTAAGAGTTATGTTTCCGTGTGCATTTGAGAAAATTCATATTGCGACAGCTTTTTTGTAAGTTTTGTATACTTTTTATGAATTTGTATTGAAAGTCATAACTTTTATACAAAAATAAACAAATTTTATTTATACAAATTTAGATGATGAAATTAGAATTTTTTGTATATTTATTACACATAAAATTCATGCATATATACAATTTTTTTAACTTTATATTAACCTTTCATAATAATTCGTAAATTTTTTTTTGAATACTTATTGAAATATCATCCATAATATAAATAATGGGAATAAAAATTTGTACTTACCTTGAGGATAAAGTCGGGTGGAACATTATGATTCATTAGAGTCTGAAGCTTTCCATGAATGTTGTACAGCCTATTAAAAGGTCAAACTAAGTTAATTACTAAATAATTAAGCTGGTTAGTTTAGCCCTTAATTTGCTGGCACTTATAATAGCTACTACAAATAAAATGCAAATTTAATTAATAGTTCATGGGTTCAATAATTAATCAAGAGTGTTATACCAAACGATTGTAATTTTGACTATGACAAACAATTTGGTGACTAAGGTGTAGCAGTAGTGTTTCAGGTGATGAAAGGTGTGTATGTTTAAGCTCCGTTTGTTCTGAAAAAGATATCTTTCGTAGAAAATTTTTATTTTTTTGTGTGAAATTAAGGAAATTTTATATCATTTATATGTCCTATAATTAATAAAATAATGTATAATATCATAGTAATAGAAAAAAATTTCTGATTTGAAGAAGTGGATGTTATGAATAAAAAAACATTTCTTAAGATCTTAAATTTTTATAACTATCATAAAGAAATGGAAGATTTTCTAATATAAGATTTTGTTTTTTTGGACAAAATAAAGGAAACTTAAAATCCAAACTCTTCAGCTTGATATGTGAACATGTTCAGAGTTCTTAAGGCAATCTTTCAAATTTTAGAGTCATTTTAATGGCACATTTAGAATTTTCAAAATTTTCTTGTAACTAAGATCGTTTAAATCTTAAATCACATTCAATAATAATGTGAAAAATACTATATCTTTTAATAAAAGATATGAAATTAAATATTTTACAATAAAAGAATGTAAAATTAAATACAAAATAAAATATGAAAATAACATTACTAATATTTGTTTATGGTGGTCTCACAATAAATATTGAGATTGGTGTAAGTTGTGCAAAAAATTGTGAGAAGCTCTTTGAGTGTGAGAGAGGTGGCGCTACTAGAAACTACCACGATTTTCATAAAAGGCTTAAAGATTATCCAAAATACCAAGAGTGGTAAAATTAGTTTTTCATATGATCCTTGATTTAAGAAAAAAAAAATTGAAAGCTTATTTTTTATTTTTTTTAAAGTCGTGAGTTGATATAGTCTTTTTCTCTTAAAACTTAATTCCAATTTTATATTTTTTTGAAATAAAATATTTTATTTTAAATAAACTACATGGAACTCTTTTATACTTTTGATTATATATGTATTATTTATCACGGATATTTAAAAATATGCACTTAACTTTCTATATTGTCGACATTAGTTTTTCGTCCAGTTCACCAACAGAGGAGTCATGCAAAATGCATATGATCTTTAAAAATGAAGTTCCTTCATCTACAAACATAAATCTCTAATTTTATTTCATTTTCAATTTAAATCTGTAATATTTACAAGTTATTTTCTCACTAATTTGATTATATTTTGCACTATACTTAGGCTTGGAACAGGAGTTATGGGGGGCCAGGTACACACTTCAAAAATTAGGAGGTCAATTTTACATAACTCAAGATTGCTCCCATATCAATTTGAAAAATAGAATATCACTTTTAACAAAAAGTAAAACACTTAAAAACAATATTCATGAAATATTCACACACATTTAACAAGAAATAAGAGAAGTATCATTTTATTATCATTTAAATATATTTTTAATGACTTAAATATCTATTTTTGTAGATATATACATTCCCCTACAAACTATAAATTTTTTGATTCCAACACTGCAAATAATAAAAGTAAAATTCACAATGTGTAAAACCCTCATGAGTTTAATTTTTATTGCATAGCATATTTCTATATTTCTTCTCTTGATGTGTAGGAAAATTTTCTTATTTTATGAGTATGATATAAATTTTTGTTATCCCAGTTGACTTGATAGAAATTTTTGGTTAGACTAAAATACTAAATATACCTAAATTATATAGAGACTGGGTTAATTATAGAATAATTGGTCATTGAATTTTAATAAAAGTATGCATGTCAATGTATTCTCTGTGGCATACATGATAACATATATACTTCCCTATTTTATTTTATATGACACTAAAGGGTTCTTGGTTTTGTTAATAATCTTCTTTCTGATTAATCCAAGCATGGCTATCTATCTGGGTTTTAGAAAATTTATAAAAATTTTAAGGTCGAGTTCTTTTTTTTTTTTTTTTCTGAAAGACAATTGTTTTCTATTTTCACATAGAAACTAGAGACCGTGCTCAAAATGGATATTAATGAAAACAAAATGTCTGTTCACAAAAATAATATTTAGATTCAAAAGTAAAGCCTGTCAATTTGATAAAAAAATATTTCTAATAAGGATTGAGTCCATGATCTAATTTTCTTTTAAATAAATTACAAAATGCTTGTTTTCCACTAAAAAATTAGATTAAAAAAAAAAACAAAAAACTGTTTTAAATTATTTTCTACAACTTAGTTATAAGTTAGAAAATGAATAATTAGAAAACGGAGAACTGTGTTTTCTATTTTTAATTATTTGAATGTGTTTTTTATGTCTTGCATAATTTTTAAAAACAAGTTTGGAAAACAAATCAATTTTCTATAATTAAATATGACCTAATAATTTTACAGTTTTTTTACAATATTCAAACCTAGGACATAAAAAAGAGAAGAAAACTCTTCTACTCTCAAAGCCAACTTTAATTGATATATGTCCCCTCGTATTTAGCTTAAGTATATGCAATTCATAAAAAGTTAATTTTTTTTTATGACAATAGAAATGACAAGCTACTGAACATGTAATATATTCTAATTTCAACCCAAAAGACAAAATAAAAAAATTTCTAAAAGTAGCAAAAGATGCTATTGTACCGTTAAAAATGCTGATTTGGAGGCAAATATCCCTAATTTTAAAATTTGAATTTAATGACTCCTTTTGCAAATTCCAACTTTAAGTCGGCTGTCTTTTTTTCCACTGTTGATAATGTATTTTTTTTTCTTTTTGCATTTTTTAACCATTGCTTCAGTTAAAGAGGATTTAAGCTCTTAACATATAACATTATGAGCAACATATATATGTTGAGAAATATTACTTACTGTTTTGGACTTTGCTCTTCAATTATATCCTTAGCAATATTTGAAATATCATCTTCCCATCCAGTTAATATTGACTGGTCATCTTTGAGGGCATGCCTGCAAATCATATAGTCATTTGAGTGAAAAAAAAAAAAGATGTTAATTATAGTCTTTAATAAAAAGAACAGATGTAGAGAATAATTTTTCACGACTTAAATATAGAAGATATTATTTTTATGTTTAAGTTTATGAAAGACACTTAACTTGCTATAATAAGTAGATCATGTCTCATGTATACATTTCACACGAATATGGATTAGTTCCATAGGTAAAAAAAAATATCAACTTAGTCTTAAATTAGACTAATTTTTTATTAGGTTGAATTATTACAATATTCTTTCGTGATCAAAATTTACTAATTAATCTCATATGAACTAATCAATTCCTTTTATTTATTTTTTAAGTTTCATATCAATCAACTATTATTGTCACCATCATTATCATCATCACTATAACTATCAATACAAACATTATTACCCCCATAACTATTATCATCACTATCATCACCATTTACACTATCATTATTACTAGGGATAAAATATTTATATTATATAAAAGAGTATAGTAAACTATTTTTTTTTAATACTAACTAAGAATTGACATTGTAGTGAAAAAAAAAACTAAGAATTGAACACTAAAAAATTTTTTAATACATGTTATTAGGATTAATATTAGGTAGGATTAATAGTAAAAAATATAAATTTAAATTAAAACATGTAAATTTATTAATTGAAGTCAATAAATTAAGAGATAATAAGAAAATATAAGATTACTATTTATATTATTTTTTTTCCTAATTTTATGATCATAATTCTCTCACACAATATGTTTATTAAAAGTTTTTTTTAATTTTAAAAAATTCACTAAAATTATATGTAGTTTTTTATTTTAATAAATTTGTATAATATATGTATTCACAATATTATATGTATATATATTAACTTATTCATTCAACCTTAAAAATTATTTAACATTATTTCACTATATATACTAATAGATTAATCAAATATTAATTATTTATCATATGATACTAGTGTGGAAGCAAATGTGTTCATTGACATACGAGATAAATCATCCCAAAACAAATAAGTTTAGGGTCTGCTTGGAAGTGTTTTCAAATGTTTTTGTTTTATTATTTTTGAAAATAATTTTTTAAAAATAGTTTCTAAAAACTATTTTTTTAGAATCAAAAAATAAAAAACTTGTTTAGATGTAAATTTTGAAAATAAGTATTTTCTTTATTTT
>JANHAO010011159.1:0-17177 GCA_026873985.1 Saraca asoca | reverse complement strand
GGCATAATAGTTGAATCAATTTATACCAGGTAATCACAATAAAAAATCAATCAATAATATTAAAGAACCATAATTGGGCTATTCCTAATCCTTGAATAGAAATTTACTTAGACATGATCGAAGTAAAAAGCAAATTCATTGATGTAAAGAACTACATAATGTTTAGAATAATAGTAGAAGAAGAAAAGATGAAGTTAAAGGATGAAATTAAGATTAAAGTAAACTAGAATCCTTGTAAGAACTTTAAACAAAGGAAATCCTAAATTCTGCTAAGCAAAACTCCTAAGAAAGTAAAGAACTCATAATCTATCTTAATCCTAGCTAATGACTTCATTAGGTTGCATGAGATCAACTTATATAGCAGGTTCACAGGGCTTAGAACATGATGGTGCTTCAGGACACAGGTTTGCCGTGTTTCTAGTTGCAAGTTTACTAGTATTTGCACCAAACACGATCATATCCTAGGACATGGCTAGGCTGTGTTCGATGCTGGCTTCTTTAATTTCTTTAGCTTCAATCATGGCTGACTTGAGTTCTTCATATGGCTTCTTCCCTAGCTTTTTCTTACACCAAATGTGCTTCAAGCTTTTGCTTTCACCCACCTTTCCATGCCTTTTTCCTAACCTATAAAGGAAAATACAAAACACAGTAGTACTAAACAACAAAAAGACTAAACTAAAACAAAAGGAGTAGAAAAGTCACAAATTAATAACAAATCAAGAGGTAATAACCATCATAATGATATGCTTTTTTCTTATTTATCAAACATCTGAAAGTCTTGTGCTACAAGTGGCTCAGTCTCACAAGTTGTTTCTTCCACTTTCTCTATATCATACAAATCCTTGGGTTTTAAGTGGACAAAAACACTCCAATCTTAATCCACTTCATCATTCATATAATATACCATCTGTGCTTGTGAAGCTAATATGCATGGATCATGCTCTTCACGTTCACTAGTATGGATTAGATGATAGAAATTGATAGAAATAAATTGTAATGGATTTATTCTCATACCCCTATTCGTATTGACCCATTTACATTTAAATAAAACAACAGTGAACAAGCCATGGTAGTTTAAATCAATGATGTCAAATTGGGGTAGACATACCGAGTTTATTTTAGTGCACCTGGGAGCATGATACATGAATAAGGGTATATTGATGCTTACCCTATAAATATGTTAAAAATCTATGCATTTCCTAAATATTTCCTTGATCCTTATAGACTTATCTGAATCTTAACTTAACAAATCTTTTTGTTTGATAAGGAAAATGCTGCCTAGAATTAGATCCTTCGCTCACCTTGGAAGCCGATTAGAAGAAGCGTCTGAAAGAGCCTCTCACAGATCATCTTCTTAACAATCACTACCTTAAAGTAGAGGTAGATCTAGGGACCAAGGCTGTGCTAGGGGCCAAGGTAGAGTTGCACATGAAGAAGTATAGCCAAAAACTCTCTAACCTGAAACAAAGGCTCCATCCACTTCTAGAGCTTCAATTGGCCCTTCTGCCTCAGATGCCCTATATGGGCCACAAACTTACAAAGAGCTATAAATGAGTTTGTGGATGAATGGACTCAACAATAGTTGCAAAGACAACATGAAAAAGGCCTAGAAACTCATTTGCCTCCACCGCATGTAGTGCCAAATACTATGAATTTTAGAAACTACTTGTGAGAGCCCCAGAAGCTCAAGCCTCCTAGGTATTTAGGCATTAGGTCATCAGTGGATCCTTTTTTATTCCTAGACCGAGTTGAACAATTGTGGTAGGTCCTCAAATGTCTAGAAGATATTGCTATAAGGTTGTTTGGATTCCAGCTAGATGGATCCAATATAAATTGTTATAGAGGTTGGGAAAATCATGGATTAGTAGGAGATATAGCCAACACCTGGGACATGTTTCATACCACTTTCCTATGGTAGCCCTTTTTTGAAGGCCAACGATATGCCAAATTGAAGGAATTTCATAATTTGAAATAAAAGGGGTTATCAATTTCTGAATATGCTATGTTAGGTCCCTAAAAATCAGAGTTAAAATTTTAAAGAACTTTGGATCTTACCCTTTTCTCATTAGAGAATTTATATACACCTTTGAGTTATACTTGGATTCAATGTTAATGCAGTAAACATATTTAATACAATAAATTTATAGACAAATAATCAGAAATAAGAAATCTGGAATCTTGTGTGTAGTAGAATGATAAAGATTAAAACACAGATTTTTAAAGTGGTTCAACTTGAATTAAAACTGTAGTTCAAGTCTACCCTACTTGATTTTTCTTAACCAAAAGGCCTCTTCAATTAAAAGAGAACTCTTAGGATTTACCAAGCCCTTGAAATGCCAGTTTATATCTAACACAAGAAATTATACAAGCTTTTTGCTAACCTAGAAGAATTACAATAGGCTCTTCTAAACCTAAACAAAAAACACAAGACTTATGATAGGCTTTTGCTAACCTAGACATGATTTCCAAATCCCTAGAAATCTCAAATAGAAAAATAGAAATGAGAAAGATTGAAAAATACAATACCATTGATTTGAGATAAAATCTCAAACAATCTAAGATGAATTCAATTGATCTTTGATCCAACATATCTTGATGAGGTAGAAAGAAATCTTGTGTAGCACTTTTCTCAGAGCTTTTCGCTCTCTTGATGAGTGAAGAAAACTATAAAAACTTCTTAAATAATGAAAGCAGTTAGGCTTTCATAACTGTTGTGACCGTCTATAACAGAATAACTAATTTTTAGTTAGTGAATCGATTATAGCATCGATTACGAATGGTTACAATTAATTAATCAGTGTGGTAATCAAAGTTCAATCTGTTACAAGTAGAACTATAATTAATTACTACATTGATGTAGGCAATTTTCCCAACCTTTAGTTTGAAATAATTTTGAAAATTATTCTTTATGAAATCGATGTACAAATTGATGTATGAAGTGGAAAAAATAGTTTTATAAAATTTTATTTTCTTCAAGTGGCTTTTCTACCTCATTTTAAAAATGTTTGTTTGAATCAACATTCTTTTGAAATTCATTTAAAAGCGATCCTAAAAAGATAAAGCAATTCCTAATTCTAATGTTGATCTTCTTGAATCATAATTGTATACTTCAAATCCTATAAAGTAAATTGAAATAAATAGCGAAATGTCATATCAAATAATAATGTGAAAATTTGATTAAAATTGGATTTTAATACCAAAGCTAAGGAACATGTGTAGTTAGGGTAACTTAGGCTAACAATCTCTCCTTTTTTTATGTTGACAAATAATTTTAGATCAGTATCAAAGTAAAATCAAAAAGTGAGATTTAAAAAAAAATTAATAATTTTCTTAAAAATTTTAATTTTTCTCCCCTTTTGTAATTAAGGATAATATTTCATTTACTATTTAAAAATAACATCTAAAATTTATGGGTTTTTGAAAATTTTTGAAAAAATTCCATATTTCTCCCCCTTTTGGCACATCAAAAAGTAACAAAAACTATGTACCAAAAATAGTAAAAAAAGATGGAAAGCATTGATCAGAATTTAATCTATATTATCAAAAGAATTATATGTTGATCAAAATCATCATATCAGAATAAAATATAAAAAGATTAGTATATCAACATTCGTAAAGATAATATCTTGAAAATATTAACATGTGCAGTGAATATCAAAATATCAAAATATCCAACATATATCAAAATATGATCTCAAAAATATAATAACAACAATAAAAGTAAAATTGTGGCAGATGGGATTAAGGGATACAAGTATCAAGCAAGTAAATACAAATAAAATTGTTCCTTAGTTTGATTTCTTGAACTTGATCTTCAAGGGATTTAGGTCTTTGATTTATCTCATTGTCTTTTTTGCCACATTTTTCTTCTAAAAGACACATTCTCTCTTCTATACATTAAACTATGAATCTTGAGAATCATTTATCTTGTTTTCTAGACCAGTTGTATGTTTGTGCATTCTTTCAATTAATGTAGTTAGTCTTGCTTCTATTTCAGTTGAAACTATAACTTGGGCTAAAGTTTGGTTGGATGATTGTGTAGGTATGGGTGTTTCTTTGATCTATTTGCCTTGACTATTTTCCTTGAAACCATTTTGCAAAAGTGTGATGTGGTAAGCATTGTGATTGCATTTATTGGCGAAGACAAAATTTCATCAGAAATTCATATTTTTGCCTTGGTAAAAAATGGTGCTAGGATCATACTATAGGGTAGATAACCAATATCAAATCTTTTAAAACATTCACCCATATATTTTAAAATAAAATATGGAAAGTTAAAATCCAATTAGTTTTTGATGACCCGTATTAAAAATAGATCATCTTCCATAATTTGGGTGGAATTGGTGATCTTTGGCATAATTACTTTACACAAAGCATAGTGCAGAATCCTATCTTCAAGAGACAGACAAGTCCTTAACAATTTCCCACTACCATCTTTTAGAGTGGAGTAGGGAAATAGGATTCTAACTACCAGTTCCTTACTATATTCAGTAAATGATCCTGCAGCAAGATTTGGCATTGAGTTATCCATACCAAATTCGTTTGCAAAAATTTTAGTGCCAATCACAATGTGTTTACACATCATATAGCAAGAAAGTTTGCGATCAGCATTAGCTAAGTTGGCATAAAACATTTTTACAAGCCTAGGATAAGCTGTTTCTTTAAAAATAAAATTTTTTTCAAGCTTGTACTTAGCTAATAATTCAAGTAACTGGGTTGTTTCGAGCAATTGATCATTAAAGCATTTCAAAGGTTCAACTTTTCTATTCTTAAAAGGAAGATAGGAAGCATACTCTTTTGATGACTTGAAGAATTGACTCTTCTTCATTTGATTCTGTAGTTCTTATTGGAGATTTGTCTTGCATTTTGCTACAATCTTGATGCTTTTTGACATTGTTGAAATCATTATTAGAAGGAGTACTCTTTTGGTACTTAGGGTTTTTCTTGGGTTGAATTTGGGATTTTTTATTTTGGAATGATTTTAGAGAAATCAATCAATTAGAATGATAGAGAATGATGTTTTTGGTGTTTTTATGGAAGAAATGTAATGGAAATCGGTTTAGGAATGAAGATTCTGGAGTTTTAAAGGTCAAGCGAGGCAATAAAGGGGGTTGGAGGGTTACTACAGAAATGGGTTTGACTTTGATTTCAATATTTATAGTAATACAACTTGAATTGGTGTGTGCATCGATGTAGAAGGCAAAATTTCACCAATGCATCCATTTTGGTTTAAATTTGTTCATTGAGATTCATATGGAAATCGATTATTACATTAATGTGTGTATAAGTGATATTTTATTCATCGAAGTATACATTGATTCTTGACATTTAGAAAATTTTGAAAATTTTTAGCCTTCCTAAAACTTTAGAAATTCAGTTGGATTGAAGTATACATCGATTCTTGATATTTAAAAATTGAGAAGTGCATCGATTATGACGTCAATTAAAAAAATTCATAAAGAAAACCAAGATAAATGACATCGATTACTGAACCGATTAGAAGTGGTATAAGTTCAGTTTTTCTATATTTTGTTGATCTCCTAAGGTTTTTCATTGAAACAACCAAAAGGCATCTCTGATCTCTTGAAGTCTCAATTTCTTTCCATGTTCTTGCAAAACAAACTCAGTAACATCTCTAACGCTTAAGTCAGTACTTGTAATATACAATTTAAATATGAGAAATAAGTAAATTTATAGAAAATTAAGGGGAGTTCATCAAAGTCTATCTTGCAATTTTTATTTTGTATCATGAGTTATTTTCTTTACTCTCACAACTACCTATAAGACTGAAATCAATTTTGCTTGGCTAGTACCCAGTAAGATTTAGGTCCAAATTTGTTAATAGATAAAGTAGAAACTTTCTTAACAATAGATACTTTTGGTAGCTATACTAGTTTTTCATTTGGCTTTAGGACATATGTACCATTTCTAAGTGGATAGTCTTTGATATGGCGTCCCTTATGATTACAATAATAGCAAATGATATAGCCAGGGTTCCATTTCTTAGATCTTCTGAGCTATTATCTATATCTTAAACCACTTTTATTTTTCACATTTCTTTAGTTTTCAAGCATATCAATTAGTTTTTCATTACTATTAGCAAAACTTCATAATATATTATTCAATCTTTCTATCTCTAGCTTGTACGTGTCATAGTGTTCACATACTTTGCTCTCATTGACTAGTTTTTTAGCTAATACATTTAAGTCAACATTTTCTTTTTCAAGTTTCTCTACCATTTTGATCAGATTTTCATTTTGACTCTTCAATTTATTTATTTCCCTATTAGCTTTTGTAAGTGCTTCATAAATCTCTTCATATAGATCATCAGAATCATCATCATCTATTTGATTACTTGAATTACTAGTAGAATCACTAACATAAGAATTACAATAAGATAAAGGATACTATAGAACCTGCAGGTTTTCATTATGCTTGGCCATTAGATAGTGTTCCTCTTTTTCTTTGTGCTTAACTTCAATTTTGCAGCTATAGGTAGTTTCAAGTATATCTAGATTTTCTTTTCGTATTTTACATTCTGAAATCTTTGGAAATTCATTAGTAGACAATGTACTAATAATAATCCATTTTAGTTTAGAGGCCAGAAAATGTTTTCTTTCCTCTTCATCAATCCATAACAATTTGGATTTTTGTTCAAAAATTCCATTAATAGAAATCATAGGATATTCATACCTTGTTTCTAGGATTTCTAGCATGTCAATGTCTAGAGCCTCAAAAAAGATCTTGATTTTAAATTTCTAGAAATCAAAATTTTCAAAATCAAAAGGAGATGGATTGTTTAAGGATGGGCAACTAGAAAAAATGGCTAAGTTTGAATTCATATCTTGATCAAACAAAGGAGTATTAATAGCCAAAGCTCTGATACCAACTATTAGGTCCCCAAAAGTCAAAGTTAAAATATTAAAGAACTTTTGATCTTGCCCTTTTCTCATTAGAGAATTTACATACACCTTTGAGTTATACTTGGATTCAATGTTAATGCAATAAATAGATTTAATATAGTAAATTTGTAGACAAATAATTAGAAATAAAAAATCTAGAATCTTGTGTGTAATAGAATGATAAAGATTAAAACATAGATTTTTAAAGTAATTTAACTTGAATTGAAACTGTAATTCAAGTCTACTCAATTTGATCTTTCTCAACTAAAAGGCCTTTTCAATTAAAAGAGAACTATCAAGAATTGCGTTACTCTTGGAATGCCAGTTTATATTAAACATAGGAAATTATACAAGCTTCTTACTAACCTAGAAGAATTACAATAGGCTCTTCTAAACCTAAATAAAAGCATAAGAATTATGATAGACTTTTGCTAACCTAAACAGGATTTCTAAATCCATAGACATCTCAAATAGAAAAATAGAAATAAGAAGGATTGAAAAATACAATACCACTAATTTGAGATGAAATCAGACAATTTAAGATGAATTTAATTGATCTTTGATCCAACAAATCTTAATGAGATCTTAGAAACTTCATAAGGTAGAAAGAAATCTTGTGTAACACTTTTCTTAGAGGTTTTTGCTTTCTTGACGAATGAAGAAAACTATAAAAACTTCTTAAATAACAAAAGTAGTTAGGCTTTTATAACCGTTGTAACCATCTATAATAGAATAACTGATTTTCAGTTAGTGAATCAATTATGGCATCAATTACGAGTGGTTACAACTAATTATTCGTTATGAATTGAAGTTTAGTCTATTACAAATAGAACTATAATCAATTACTGCGTCGATGTAAGTAATTTTCCTAACCTTCAGCTTGAAATAATTTTGAAAATTGTTCTTTATGGAATCGATGTATGAAGTGGAAAAAATCGTTTTGTAAAAACTTGTTTTCTTCAAGTGGTTTTTCTACCTCATTTTGAAAATGTTTGTTTAGATCAATGTTCTTTTGAAATTCATTTACAAGAGATCCTAAAAAGATAAAGTAATTCCTAATTCTAATGCTAATCTTCTTGAATCAAAATTGTATACTATGAATCCTGTAAAGTAAATTGAAATAAGTAGTGAAATATCA
Source organism: Saraca asoca (assembly GCA_026873985.1). Classification (NCBI taxonomy): domain Eukaryota; kingdom Viridiplantae; phylum Streptophyta; class Magnoliopsida; order Fabales; family Fabaceae; genus Saraca; species Saraca asoca. The sequence continues at coordinate 9,137 of JANHAO010011159.1, read as the reverse complement.
TATCAAAAAATAATTTGAAAAATTGATTAAATTTTTTTTTTAATGTCAAAACTAAAGAATATGTGTAGCTAGGGTAACCTTGATTAACATGCTACTCAGTTCCTCCACCTTTCTTAGTTTGTGAGACATATGATTCCCATAGAAAAGGATAAGGCTAAAAAATTTGTTGATAGCCTTTATAACAATTATTTCAATGGTAGTCACAAAGAGTACCATGTACGAATAGGTATACAATTTAGCTATAGAACTGGAAGTCAGATTCATGGAAAGGAAAAGGGAAAGAGAAGCCCGTGGCAATACAAGAAAAAAATCAACACTTAAGGGTGTCAGTGGAGATTCTAAGAGATCATCATCCGTACCTTCTAGTGCACCTCCCTCTTAGAGGCCTAATGTACCAATATCCTCACAAAATCCTAGTGCGAGTAATCTTAGTAAAAGGCTAGTAAGTGCTACTACTTCTAGGGGATCCAGTTCTAGCCATTCTGCTCTAGTTAGACTTTAGGCACCTAGGACGTGCCAAACCTATGGGAAAGTTCATTCAAGGATTTGTAGTTAAGAAATTGGAACTTGTTTTAGATGTGGTGAGATAGGCCATATGGTGATAGATTGCCCTCACTTTACTGCCTTGCCTAGCGGTATCAAGGCCACGGGTGCATTAGGAATGCTTTGCCTTGATCTACAACATCCATGAGGCCCCCATTATCTGATTTTGCTACAAGGGGGGAGGTAGAGGATCAGTTTGTAGAGGTTTTCATAGAGAACAGGGATTTACTGCGAGAGTATATGCCTCGATGAGGTAGGATACCCAAACCTCTAATGCTGTGGTTACAGGTTTTTTACCAGTTAATTCCATTTCAGCCTATATATTATTTGATTTGGGTGCAACCCACTCTTTTGTTTCCACTTATTTAGCCTTGCAACTTGTTAAACCCTAACTCCTTCTAGAATCACAACTGTCAATATCTACTACTTTAGGTCAGACATTGACTGCTTATGATATGATTTCTTCTTGTATGATTGATGTGTGTGGTACTATTTTGCCTGCTATTTTGATTGTGTTGAACATGGTTGACTTTGATGTTATCTTAGGCATGTATTAGTTATCAACACATCATGCATGTGTTTATTGTCATAATAAATTAGTTAGCTTTCACCTAGAAGACAGAGAGGTTCTTTTACTTCATGGGGATAGGGGTGATATCCCTGTCAACCTTATTTCCACTTTGAGTGCCAGTAAGATGATTAAAAAGGGATGTGAGGTTTATCTGGTATTTATCCAAGGCACAAAACTAATGGAACAGAAGGTAGAGAATGTACCAATGGTTTGGGAGTTCTTAGATGTTTTTCTTGAAGAATTACCTAACATGTCACCAAAATGAGAGGTTAAGTTTTGCATTGAGATTGCTCCTGGAATTGACCTCATTTCTATCACAACATACTGTATGGCACCAACTGAATTAAAACAGTTGAAAGTGTAACTACAGGACTTGGTAGATAAGGGTTTTAGCCATCTAAGTACTTCACAATGGGGAGCTCTTGTGCTATTTGTTGATAAGAAGGATGGAACTTTAAGACTATGCATTGATTACAGGCAATCGAATAGAGTCACAATGAAGAATAAATATCCATTATCGAGAATCAATGATCTGTTTGATTAACTCCATTGTGCTCAATAGTTTTCTAAGATTAAGTTGTGATTAGGCTACCAATAATTGCGAATCCAAAAGGAAGATATCCCAAAGGCTACTTTCTGTACATGGTATGATCATCATGAATTCCTAGTGACATCTTTTGGACTAACTAATGCTCCCCCAACTTTTATGGACCTAGTGAACAAGATTTTCACACCCTTCCTAGATCAATTTGTAATGGTATCCATTGCTAACAGCTTGCTATATTCCACTAATGATGAGGCTCATGAATAGCACCTTAGAATAGTATTATAGACTCTCAGATAGCATCAACTATATGCTAAATTTTCAAAGTGTGAGTTTTGGCTATCTAGTGTAGCCTTTCTGGGACACGTGGTTTCTAAGGAAGGTATCAATATGGATCCCAAGAAGGTAAAAGCATTTCAAAACTAGCCTAGACCCACCTAGTGACCAAGATTGGCAGTTTCTTGGGTTTGGTTAGGTATTGTCATCACTTTGTAAGAGACTTCTCTAGGATTTTGGCCCTATTGACCAAGTTGCCTTAAAAGTATGCTAAATTTGTAGGGTTTGATTCATGTGAAACAAGTTTCCAGTGACTCAAGGAGTGCTTGAGTATAGCACCAATACTAGCCTTACCTACTAGTGGTAGTAACTATACCATTTATTGTTATGCCTTTAGGATTGACCTTGGGCGTATTCTGATGCAACAAGGCAGAATCATAGCTTATGCATCAAGGCAACTTAAGAAACATGAACAGAATTACCCCACTCATGATCTAGAGATGGTTGTAGTGGTGTTTGCCTTGATGATTTGGCACCATTTTCTATATGGTGAGATGTGCGAGATTTACACTGATCACAATACCTTAAAGCATATCTTCATGCAAAAAGATCTAAACCTGAGGCAACATTGCTAGATGGAATTATTGAAGGATAAATATCCCTATCTATTCAAATGACTTATCGATACGGACTTTCACTTCTTATGATTTTCGAACCTTACTCTCAGTAGATAATCTGATACTTCATTTTGATCCTATATAATTATGCTTCCAGAATTTGAGGGCAAATTCCTTTATTAGGAGGAAGAGTTTGTAACATCTTAGAAAAAAAGAGAAAAATAACAAAATAAATAAAAGATAATTTGGTGGATTAAAATAAAAATCTTAAAAGTTTTATTGGGGCTATATTGTAATTTTCCCTTTTTTGGAGGACCTTAGTGAAGATGCTCAAGTTTTAATGGGGCCAAATTGCAATTTATCCCTTTTTCCTTTTGCTTTTATTCACCTGCGCGTTGACCCCCTCTTTCGTGCTTTACCTTCATTTTTTCTGGAAAATTTCCTCTACTCTTGTCCATTGTTGCCGACTGTCTCCTTCTCTTTGGTTCTTCACCATCCGGCTAGTTGGCATGCTCATTCTTCCTCTATTTGCTTTGACAGGTGCTTCCCTTCATTGTTCCAACTTAATGGCTCCTTTCTCCCTCTCCTCCAACAGCTTTCAAGCTAAGCATAAGCTAACTTTCTGGTGGTGATCCATTGGAGCTACGTACAACTTCGTTAAAGGTTGGTAAGTCTTCTTATAGCATTAGAATCATGCTATATAAAGCTTTTCTCAAGTTTTCAAGAAATCTTAAATGAAACCCTTACCCCTAAAATCTATTGTATGTTGAAAATTTTTTTTAATCAACTTCAATACTACTATTGTATACAAAATTAGCCTCGCAAGGAAGAGCCCTCAAGTACATTGAAGACCAAGTCCCACACTCCAGTAAGCGGCGATAGCAAAGTAGTCCCGAGCACCAAGCCCTGCTTCACTCATCGCATCACAACGATGCTATGAGGAAGTTTTGATTCATTCCCTAAAACAGTCTCCCCCACGAGGGATGAACTAGTGAAGAAGTCACAAAACCAAATCTTCGGGTGATCGACCACTCCGCTCGAGATCGCCTTCTCTCTACAACAGTGCCCAGCTCGTTATAGCAGAACCAGTGATGCCTCCCAACTGGAATTATCTAATCCAGGACATCAGGAAGCAAACACAAGTCCACCGCCAGTCTAGGGGGAACCGTTTAGTAGCCTACTTTCTATAATAGCCGGATTGTAGCCCCCCTTCACTGTCTTTTCTCATTTATTATTTAATGTAACTCAATTGTAGTTAACAATTAATGCATGTAATCCCCTCCTTCCTCTATAAATAGGATGACATTGTTAGGAAAAAAAGGAGGGGGGACAAGAGAACAATCTTGTAAGTAGGAACTTTGTAAAACATTTCATATTAATAAAATCTCTGCCATGGACGTAGGGTCCAGTACTACCCAGATTTGGCCAAACCACGTTAAATGTGCTGCTCCTCCTTTTTTAACTTCTTCCTTTTAGTCCTCTCTCTATTGCATGCTTCAAAAGCAGTATTGGATCCCAGAACTCCTCCCAGTTTGTTAAATTTTGAGTTCACCATTTGCTTTCTGAAGCTTTCATTATAGCCTAATCATGGCCAGAGGAAGAATGACTCAGAGTCCCATAGCTCCAGCTTCTCAGCACACCATTGCACCTGAAACTTAAGAGGCGCAAACACCCGATCGATCTGATCAGCAATTGAAAACACAGTCAAAGAATTGGCTGAGACTGTCAAGGTATTTGCTCAGGCACAAGCACAAAATGCCCAAAGACAAGAATAAGTCATAGCTCAACTCCAACAACTTCATGAAGAAACTCAGAGAGAAGTCCATGACGACCCCAACAGACAGCAATTGGGGGGCTCGCAGCGAGCAGAAAGCTCTGCGCCCCATCATGAAGGACAACATCTGGTGATGGAAGAAGTTCTCCAAAGGCTGAAACAGCTAAAGGAGCGCCCTCAACATCAAAGCAATCAGCTTCGCCATTTTCTGTGGAAGTCGAGAAGCAACCTCTCCCGTAGAAACTCAAAGTTCCCGCTATCCCACTGTATAATGGGAATAGTGACCCAAGCGATCACTTGGATGCGTTCAACACTCAAATGGACCTCCAGACTATTGACCCCCTGGTAAAGTGCCGTGTCTTCCCTACCACGCTAGGGGCAATACCTCGTGCTTGGTTCAGGTGCCTTCCCCCGCGCAGCATCGGCAATTGGGAGGAAAGTCAAAGGAAGTTTGTCGACCAATATCGGGCGCTGAAAAAGCAACTCGTGCCTCCTTGCCACCTCGCTATGATTTTCCACTATAAGGACAAGTCGCTCAAAGACTATTTGGCTCGGTTCAGGCACGAGGCCAACTCCGTGGAAAACCCTTCGAAAGAAAGTGTTCTAATAGCCATCTTAGCGGGACTTCATAAAGATGGTAAGCTATATAGAAGCCTCTATAAGTCCCCTACTTAAGACCTCATGAAATTTTATGATTGGGTGACCAAGCAAATAAGATGGGAAGAAACCTTTGGAACGGAGGAATCTAAGCATAAAACAGGCCATAGCGGTCCCACCGTGAGCAAAAAAAGGGGTAGCGAGAGTTACGACAACCTCACTCCTCATCTCGCAAAGAAGGCCAAACCTCAGCAGCCCAAAGATCACTTCGAGAGCTCTAGCATCTTGTCAGACACTCAGGACAAAATCTTTGCCACAGAAAGGCATAATAAGGACTTCGAGAAACCACGGCCATTAAGAGCATCCCCTAAATCCTGAAATCAAAGTAGATTTTGTGCTTATCACAATGAGGCTGGACATAGCACATTGTAATGCCTGAGCATGAGATGGCCTTGGAGCCTACCTCGAGGCTTCGAAAAGTAAAAACACAATGAATGGTTTTCATCTCGCTATAGCACGTCTTCTATGAACATGATTCTCCCAAACGAATGGTGTTCACCTTGCCACAACAAAGACTCAGCGAACGGTTTTTACCTCGCTATTGTTGAAATGAAATCATCATGATTACCCACAACCCTCATGCAGAGAAGTCTCTCACAGCTTTCATGTAAATAAATTCCCACAGCTTTCATGTGGGTGTATCTCTCAAATCTTAAATGAGATCTCTCAAGCATAGTACACTCGTGATCTCTCTCTCACACATTAAGTCAAGCAATCAGGAAAAAATGGAAGCATGGCCGACTAGCAATAATGCGTGAAGCATTCATTACATTTTCTGAAAGGAGAAGAACTCATCCCATGTACAGACCTCAACAAGCGAGGCAACGGTACATCAGGGGAAAAAGACTAAAAGCCTACAATTCCTGCAAAAAGCAACCAAAAAGCCAACTACTAGTCATCAAGCCTGCAGAGGATAAGCCTCCCTTGAGTTCCTCCTACTTATTCCTCTAGCACGTCCTCCTAAGCCAAACCCAGAGCAATTCAAAAAGTTGTAAAAGCCGGCTAACCAGGTAGTAGCACCACAAGCAACAGTCAAAGGAGGTGGCTAGAAGACACCATGAGAAGCTCGTAGGATCCCGCCAGGCTGATCCAGTGTTGGAGCCACATGCAACAGGCTATCCATGTCTCCCGCCACCCTAGAATAGGCCGTCCACATCTCACCAAGCTTCATCAAAAGCCAAGACACCAAAGCGTAGGGGCCTCTTCAGTCTCCTCCATTAAGCTTTTCAAGGACGAAAGAAAGAATACCGTGACCTATAAATAGACCCGCTCAACCTTTTGAAGAATCCAGAGAAAATCTAATCTGATCTTCATCCAACGGCTTTAAGAGGGCAGTAATGCCATGTCAATGGCCAAAAATGGCAAACAGGGGAAAGTATGGCCTAAAGCAGAATGAAAAGATATTTGACATAACACTTCGGTTAAACAAGGACACTAGCTGGAGATACGAATCAAGCCTTAGAAACATGAAACTCCTGGTCTACAAAGCAAACCAAGAGTTAGGGGGCTTATGTTGTATACAAAAGTTAACCTCGCAAGGACAAGCCCTCGAGTACAATGAAGACCAAGTCCCATGCTCTAGTAAGTGGTGATAGCAAAGTAGTCCTGAGCACCAAGCCCTGCCTCACTCGTCACATCACAACGACACTACGAGGAAGTCCGGATACATTCTATGAAACAATCTCCCCCATAAGGGACAAACCAGCGAAGAAGTTACAAGATCGAATCTTCAGGTGATCGACTACTCTGCTCAAGATCGCCTTCTCACTACAACGATGCCCAACTCATTATAGCAGAACCCGTGACGCCTCCCAACCAGAATTGTCCAATCCAGGACATCAAGAAGCAAACAAAAGTCCACCGCCAATCTAGGGGGAACCGTTCAGCAGCCTACTTTCTGCAATAGCCGGATTGTAGGCCCCCTTCATTGTCTTTTCTCATTTATTATTTAATGTAACTCAACTGTAGCTAGCAATTAATGCATGTAATCCCCTCCTTTCTCTATAAATAGGATGACATTGTTAGGAAAAAAAGGGAGGGGGAGAAGAGAACAATCTTGTAAGCAGGAACTCTGCAAAATACTTCATATTAATAAAATCTCCACCGTGGGCGCAGGGTCCAGTCCCGCCTGAATTTGGCCGAACCACATTAAACGTGCTACTCCTCCTTTTTTATCTTCTTCCTTTCGATCCTCTCTCTCTTCCACACTTCAAAAGCAGTATTGGATCCCAAAACTCCTCCCAGTTGGCTGAAGTTTGGGTTCTCCATACGAACCAAATTTTATTGTCAAAAACTACATACACCATAGAATCAAGCATACTGATGCCAATTTTCAACTCCATCTAAATATTAAAGTAGGTGGTCTTGCCATTTGAATCTTGAAATTATAACTCTAGATCTTGTAGTCCAATATCAGTGTAAAATAAGTGTACTTCTTGATCAAGGGACTTTAAAATTTAAGTTTAAAAATTGATTTTAATATTCGTCATATACACATATGTAGAGTGACTCAAATTCTCAAGTTTGGTGACCTAGCACTTTATGGAACCTTCTTTTGGCATCGACCATTTCTTTTGGAAAAATTTGATCATCTAAAGAGTTCCTAAGGTGTGTGGATAACCTTACCCCTTTGGGAATCTAGTTTAGTAAAACAAAACAATTTCATTATGTGGAATGTCACTATTTCTGAGTAAGATGAATAATTACATTAGTTTGATTTAAAATTCTTACCATATGAAGCATAAATATGAAAATGATTTATCTTAGAATATTTCTCCATTTTACAATAATTATTGTTTATAGAATTAATGATTTCATTTTATCATGATATGGAATTTCTGACATTACTAAATTTTATACTACCTAGAATGATTGACAATATTTTCTTTTATCCTGATCTGATTAAAACTATTTCTTATCTCTGGATATATTTGGTAGCATAGTGCTTTTCAATTGATTATTTGTTTTCGAAATTCTGAATCCATTGGAAATTCTTTGGAGAGCCCTCAAGTGCATTTGTGATTAGAATGTCTATTGGAGAAATAAGGAGGAGAATATCTAAATATATGATTGGTGTGTTTAGTGTATTATGATGATATCTGTTAGGTACAGTTATCTTTAGGAATTACCCTTTGCATTCCAATTGTATTTTAGAAAAAGAAAATCTAGAATATTTGCTACTTGAATATTGGTAAATTTTAGAAAACCTTAATGATTTTTCCTGTATTTGCATCATGATGAGCATTTCTCAAAATATTGTACTATATTACACCCTTCAGATTGTTGATTACTATATTTATTGACTTGACTTTGTTGATAAATTACTATATGTTTTACCACTTAAATTCTGAACATAAATTGCAAAATGAGTTTTGGTTTTTCTGTGGGATTATTTGCTTACTAAGTTTTTGTGAAACTCACCCCATTTTCCTTCATGTTTTTAAGTGCCCAAAGACACCCCCACCACCCACCACTACAAAAAAAATTATTTTTAGCGACTGAAATTTTTGGTCTCTAAAATATGAATTTCGGTCGCAGAAATTATTTGCGACTGAACAGCGACCGAAAGTCAGGACTCGCTAAAACCTTGGTCGCAGCCCAACCAGCAATCGGGGGGGTTCGGTCGCTGAAGTTAGCTACCAAATTAGCCACTACATATGTCAGTGACAAAAATTATCGAAGGTCGGTCGCCATTTGTATTTTTGCAACCAAATATTTCGGTAGCTAATTTGGTGGCCAAAAACTTGCGACCGAAATTTTTGGTCGCTGGATGGTGTTAGCCTGCCAAACTTTGGTTGCCATTTTGATCGCAAAAATGATGAAAAAGGTGGCTGCCAACAATTTCGATCGCTGTTTTTTGGTTGTATGTGTCAGTGACCGAATTTTCGGTGACAAATTCGGTCGCAAAATGGTTAATTCTGGAAAAAAAAATTCTTTCAACCAATGAACAGCTTTTGCCATCATTTTTTTAGGTACCTGATTGACACATAAATTCGCCCTATGAACAACTTTTACAGTCCTTTTTTTAGTACCTGATTGTCACATAACAATGCTACAAATCCATAACAATCTGAAAGCTATTCAATTGCAATGTATATTAAAATCAATAAATTAAAATAATGGTATATACACAAACTGTGAAACTCAATATAAATC
>JANHAO010011158.1:0-17183 GCA_026873985.1 Saraca asoca | reverse complement strand
ATTGTTTGCTTTGGTTATTATTTCAAACATGCATGAGTAGATATTGATTCTAGGATTGGAAATAGCCCAATTATGATTCTTTAATGTTGTTGATAAATTCCCTATTGTGATTTCCTGATTAATTTGGTTCAACTATTATGCCTGCAATGTTTTGGTAAAATATTTGGCCAATGTTTTATCATGTATTAGGTAGATAATTGAAGTACTAAAAGGAGAAGGTTATCACTGGAAAACTAATAGTTGAATAAAGAGATCTTAATCACGAAAGTAGATTAAATTTCTTTAGGAATTTATTGGTTTGCATAGATGTTAAAGGGCTTAATTTAATCTAATTTCACGAAAGTAGGTAATTAGGTTAATTTAGGTACTATTGTTAGACCTTGAAAGAGACTATTAATTAATCTAGGAAAAATCATCCTCAAATAAATTAAGTTATCATAATAGGAAATAAATTAATTAATTATTAAAAATCATAATCGTGGTGAATACTAATCCAAGGCTTTTTGCATCTAATATCTTCTTTGATTATTACTTTACTTTCTTTCTTTCTTTTATTATTTCTTCTTCTATTTTCTATTCTTCTTTCTTTCTTTTGTTTCTCTTTATTTATTTCTTTTATTTCCTCACTATTGATTTGAATAGTTGAGTTGTGAAGATTCTAGTAATTAAAATAACTTCCCTGTGGGATCGACTCGTATTTGCCAGTACTAGTTATAGCTACATCGTGCACTTGTGGATTTAAACACATCATAGGCATACATGCTTTCATATAACATGCATCTTTACCTTTTTTTTATACATATTTGCATGTTTCACACACAGTTCCTTAGTTTATACCAAGTTCTAGGGCATGTGACAACTTTAACTTATTGATTTCATATTTGTTTATGCAACACATTCATTTCTAGATAACCAGATACACCATATTATTAATCATGTAATCACATATGTAACATACAACTATCCTTATATAACCACATGCAAAACTACGTACATGGATACATATCATCTAGTTACACCTATTTAAATTCTAGCATATATTCAATTCTTTTCTAACCTTTACATAGACTAAGTTCTATCCTATTCTCCTTTATACATTTACATTCATATTCTAGCACATATTTCAATCTTACATGCATATTCATATTCCAATAAACACATATAAACACAAAACATATTATAACTATTATATTGCTCTTCTATCATGCAACATATCATTTACTCTCAAAAAATTAGTTGTTCATTTTGAATATTATTTTGTCATTGTTCTCTAACTTTTCTAATTGTTCATCCATTATCATATTCTACTAAAGCATAAACCATTCTAATCATTCATAGTCTCATAACTATAGCCTATCCCTACCATAACCTTTTAGTTTTATTATACGATCAAACATTATCTCATGTAGTCTCTATTGGTCTTATTCTTCTATGCATAATGCTTATCATAACTTGTCTAACCTAACTATACATGAATTGTGATCTTATCCTTTCAACATATCCCTGCTCTAATACATATTAGTCAAACATTCAAACATATTCACTTCATTCACATACTAGCACATTAATGAAAAATAATAACATGAGATTGTATAGACCTTGCTCCATACCATATTATTGTATGGCCAATAGCTTATACCTATTTAATAACATGGGCCCACATTGCTCTTTATGTTCTAACTTAGCCATAGGTTATATGCATAGTATATATTTTTCAATCATTAATAGAAAATCAAGTTTAGAATATTGTACAGAGGGCTAATGGAGTATAAAGTCTAATGACTACTTATAGTAGCTCCAATAAAGACCCTTAGGTCTAATAGTGGCACAACTTAGTTGTGTGAATCACATTACTTACCTAACTTGTAGAGTATAATGATCATACACAATAAACATGCACCAGTATAATAAGCAAAGAAAGTTATGATAAACTTGTATGGTCCAAAACCATATTGTAAACAATCATATTTTCTTTAAGGCATATTGCATTTTGTTAGATGACCTTTAAAGCATATCATAATTCATGAACCCATGCAAACACACCATATTTTTTCAACATAGGCTTAATTGTTTCACCATGTTTTGGACTTATTATCAATCAAAGTCATTTCATGTTATCGTTCTAATGTACATAGGTATCCCCTGACTTAATTGAGTTAGTCACAAATACAAACAAAGATTCAATCTATTGAGCTACCTAATTCATTGACCTTCCAATGAAAATTATCATCTATCCTTACTAGGCTTTGTCTATCTATAAGTTTGTCTGTCCTTTACTAGCTATACTTAGTTTATTATTATCAATTGCTTAGTCATTTAAGTCCTATTATTTTATACCAAATATTTTTGCTTCATTTATTAAGGTTCTAACTATTTAAGTTTTATTTAAAGTTCTCCTATCTTGATTTCCTTTTTAAATTCCAACTCTAGTTAAGCTTATCCATGCAAACTTGTTATCCAATTATCACATAATTCATATAGTCAAATCAAGCAAACCTCACAAAATCTAAGTCAACTTCTATTCCTGTACTTCCTTTAGGTCTTATTTTTCATTCCTAACACATAAAAAAAATTGGGCTATTTTAAAAACATGCATATATAATTTATATCAAAAGTAAGCTAGAGTGTTCTCTGTAAAATCCATACCCAGAGCTTTTCTCCTAAAATGAGAACTTAGTCTTTAGCTATTAGGAAGACCTTGCAACAATCAAAGAAAGAGAAAAGTTAAACCTTGAGCAAAAGAATTTAAGGTAAAAACAAGCCTTTTTGGCCAAAACTTTTACCTTAGGCTCACACCCTTATAGAACATGAACCAAAATCTTATTTTGGTAAGCTTTTCTCCTTTAGAGTGACCCAAAATAAAGCAAGATTTTGATTCACACTAAAAGGGGATCAATATTTATAGACTCCTAGGAGGTGGCTGATTGATCGATAGGGTATTATTGAAGACTAGTTGGTAGGACTCTGGGCTAATAGTTTGGCCTAAAACTTTTATGATCTTATCCCATTCTAATATAAGGTTCAATCTAAACTATCATAGTTTGATCGGGTGTTACATATAATTGCATATTACTTTTAATATATTTATTGTTTTATCCATCCCTTTCTTTTATTTCACCATTTACTTCTTTAAAAACTTAGGTGTGCTCAGTGTGGCTTAGTTAGTTCTAATCTTTAGGATTTTGGTTTATCATTGTTTTTCTTCTTGAAAATTTAGTTGAGTGTTTATTTTAATTATTATATCATGCATTAATTGAAATATTTGTGAGTCTAGTGGGTTTAAGGTCCTTGACCCAAGATGGAATAATATCACACAATATTTATCAATCATCTTCTTTAGACAAAAATATTGCTTTAAATGAGCTACTTGGATGCTTTTAAATGGAAGAACCATAGAAAAGCACTACATTGTATTTATTTCTATTTTCTTTGAAAGATGTATTTGTGTTTGCAACTATACTTCCTCTTTTCATGCTATTTGGATTTTGTGGGAAATTGGACTAAAAATGTCTCCATTTTATTGTATAAATTAACTTTTCTACCCATAACACCCTTAGTGTTAATCTGACTGGGCTCAAATGCGGGTCTAGTAGGAAAGCTTAAAGGTTGGCAAGTTGACCCCCCAAGGTAGGTTGATTGGTCGACTAGTTCACTAGGGCTAGTTGACCGATCAATGCCAGATAGAACAAAACATGAGGCATGAGATCCAAGGAAGTAGATCTTAGTGCAACGAAGAGATCTCAAAGAGCTGAAACCCTATCGAGAAGAAGTCCCAGTGCATCCCCAATCTGAATTTGTAAATTTGAGGTCATTTGATCAAACCAAAAATAAATTTGAGTTCACATTATCTCATCTTTGTATTTTCTTATGTTTTGTTTAGTAAATTTCACATAAGTCATGAAATATTATAGATGTTGTGAACATGCTTGAGGCATAATAAATTGGGGATTAAAAATGTAGGAGAAAATTCCCTCTAACAAGTGAGTGGAAATTTCTACTCCTTTGACTTCCTTTTCTTGTGCAAAATTATAATTTCTAACTAGTCAAATGCTTTGTGTGATGGGTAGTAGGAAAAATTGGATTTAAAATAGTTATGAATAAATAAGAAAAATAGAAATTGTGAAAGTATGTTAGAAAGATGATAAGTATGATATAATATGATTATGAATAGAAGTAGAATAGGATCCACACATCAGTATGTTATCTAAAACATAGAAAACATGAATAGCTAAAAGAGAATAAGCAAAGATATAGAACATATTAGAAAATTTGGAAGCATGTGTGCTGATAAAATTATGTGTTATGATTATTTTATTGCATATATGTATGGATAGATTTTAACCTATAACTTAATATAGGATTGAAATCATGTTCTAGTTGGATATTTCTAGAAATCCAACTACACAAGTTTGAAATATGATTTTATTCATTTATGTTTCCACATTCCTATGATTACAAATCACATAAACTTTAAGATTAATTTTTATAATTTCACATTAAATTTCATCAAAATTATACTTTTTTAGATTTTCATGAGTTCTCCCTTAAAAATGTAATCTTTATAAATTTCATATATTTTGTAAATATTTCACTATTTTTTTCAAACTTCATTAATATTTTATTTAATATCAACTTATACATGTAATGCATTTTTCAATTTCAACAGTATTTCTTTGAAGAATTTAACATAAATTGATTTCTTCACAATTTTTACAAAACTCTTATATGCATTTAGGATTATGAAAAAAAGAGAATATTTCCTATAAGAATATTAGAATGAATAGATTAAGTGAGTTAACATGGATAGAGTTTATGATTTCCTTGGGTAAATCCAAGAAATACAGAAAACATCTAAGAGAAGATTATGCATGTGAATTGACACAAAGTAGAAAAGGGAACACTTATGTTTACTAGGAGATGAACGTTGTGATTTTTCTATCATTGGGGATAGTGACTTATGAATCATGGTGCAGTATAAGAGGGCACATTTTACACAATATGTCATTAGGGGCATACAATCTATATGGTATATCATTGGGGGCATACAAACTATATGATATGTCACTGGGGCATACAATCATTTAGTTATCACTCTTCACCCCTGTAGCCTAGTATCGATGTGTGATAGATATGTTGTTTGATGTATCTTAACTAGCTGATCAATCAAACCCAAATGCATGCATGCTAGCTTCTAAGATTGTCTTTGTTGTGGGTATTTTTGGAATCGCATAAATGGGCTGGTAAAAGTCTAATGGACAGACTCAGCTAAAAAGAGCCCAACTCACCCAAGATTGAGGTCGTTGGACTAAGACATCAGGTCGTTAAATATGAGCTAAGGTTGTTGGTCAACAATGGTCAAAGTAGCCACCTTAGGTCATTGAGAACAAGGCTCAGCTCATAGATCAGAGCACGCATCCATAACCAACAATCCAAGAAAATCCATTTAGTTTCCTACTTTGATGGGAGTCTGTTATAACCATCAACCCTTATCCATGATACTTATCATTATAGATTTATTGTAACACCTAACTATTATAAAAGAGGATGAAATCATTATACATGACATAATCAATCATTAGATACAAAACACTTAGCAAAGAGTAATAAAAGCCATGGACATAGGGGCCAAACTAACTTTTGCTGAACCATATTAAAATCTTCCAGTGTCTCTTTGTTCTTCACCTCTCTCTCTCTTTCTCTTTTCACATTTAATCTGTAGTTTGTGGTTCTAAACTTGGGTTGACCAAATTTAGTTGTCAACATTTTGGCACTAGAATGAGGGCCCTAAACTACATTTCCCTTGACTTTATTCTATGGCTAGAGGAAGAATCACTTGGAATTTAGATGCTACAAGTGAGCAACCTCATGGTTATATGGAACAATAGAGGGATCTAGTCCTTCTCACAGTAGGCACTTCTGCTATCCCTACCACAGGTGCTGCTGCCAAAATGCCCATAGTGGCCTTACACCAACCTGATATTGTTGATGGAATACAAGCATGGCATCAGTGTCATGAGGCATTGGAAAAAATGACAAGAGAGTTAGTAGAAGTGGTTAAGGCATTGACTTAGGCATAAGCCCAATACTCATGAGAGCAGAACAAAGGTGTTGTGTAGGAAGAAGCTCTCCAATGGACATGGGAAGGAGCTTAGGAAGAGAGACCAACTAGAGAAGTACTTCAGCACACCCATTCAACTCACTTTACTAACTCACAGCCAAGGTCAGAGGTCCATCGAGCTCGTAAGGAGAATGAAGAGGATCATCAGTGACATAGGGGTTCATGTCGAGCTAAAGACTCAAACAGGACCAATCAGAGATATCTCTCAGATCAAATCCTATCGGGTTATGAGCAGGAGAAGCATAGGACCTCAGATCGATGCTCTCATGACAAAAAGAGGAGCCAACCATTTTCTAACCAACGATCTGAGACTTAAGATTATATGGTAAAGGAGTTGCTTCAGAAGGTAGAGCAGTTGGAACAATGCCCTCGAGCTTAAGACCATCGAGATTGTTGCGAAAGGAGGATGCCATTCATCAGGGAGATTGGGAAAGTTCCTCTCCCTCACAAGTTTAAAGTTCCCACTATCCTACTTTACTATGGGGATACGACCACTTGGATGCATTCAATGTGCAGATAGATCTACACATGACCAATCCTCTGGTTAAGTGTTGTGTCTTCCTAACGACTTTAGCAGACATACCTTGAACATGTTTCAGGAATCTCAAAGCTCACAACATTGATGGTTGGGAAGAATGCCAAAGGAGATTCATCAATTAGTATAGGGCACTGAGAAGCAGCTCACACCACCCTACCACCTCGCAACAGCTTTTCAGCAAAAGAACAAATCACTAAAAAACTACATTACTCTGTTCAGGCATGAGGTCAATCATGTAGAAAATCCCTCGGATGAGAGGATCTTAACAGCAATATCAGTGGGACTCTGCAAAGATAGGAAGCTATATGAGAGCATATACAAGTCTTCGATAAGGGACCTAGGTGAATTCTATGAACGAGCAATCAAAGAGATCAGGTGGGGCAAAACCTTTGGCCCTAAAAAGTCCAAGGATGAGGCTAATAGCCCTAACTAGAGTAACAAGAGGAATAATATCAGGAACAACAAAGAGAGTCAAAATGATGACCTCAAAAATTAAGTCGCAAAGAAGGCCAAGAATGAGTGATCTCAGCATAAAGGTTGCTATGACAACTACATCATCTTATCAAATACACAAGAAAGGATCTTTGTAATGGAAAAGGATAGGGAGGATTCCGGGAAGCCCAAACCCATAAAGACTCCTGACCAGTTCAAAAGAACAAGTATTGTGCTTATCATGATGAAATCAAGCACAACACTTTAAAATGCATGGCACTCAAGGATGTAATTGAGGACTTAAGTAAAAGAGGTCATTTAAGGGATTATATGGTGCGACCTATAGAACAACGACTAGCATAGCAGTAGGACCAACAGACTCCTAAGCAAGAGGAGGCACCCACGGTAAGAACTATATTTACCATTCATGGTGGACTTAACATTGCAGGCATCTCAAACAGATCACATGAATGCTACATATGAGAATCAAATCACATCCTGCTCATAGGACATAGTGAATTTGAGGGTCCCACTGAGAAAGCAAGGATGACCTCAGACAACATCACCTTCTGTCATGCCTTGATCCATAGAACATGACCAATGTAGAAGGTCACAATCAGGAAACCCCTTACAAGCCTTTCAATGCAAATATCATACCAACAACTTAGTATTTCATCAATCCACGACGTAATATTTATATAACAAAATTCTAATTTAAATCTAATAAAATTTTCTTTATTTTCTAAACCCCTAGCCTCAAGGCCTATATATTCGACAAGGGCTACATGGCCACCACAACCTATACAATGATACACATAAATACAATGGCCTAGATTACATAATCTACATCCTATTGGGCACTCAACAACCATAATATATGCATATACAATCTTATCAATTGCCAGACTTTACACCACAGTTATACCTTAAATCTCTATTGGGTGTGATCCACTCAATCAGTGAGCAGATCCTGAGTTAAGACGGCATGGGGAAATAATAGGAATATCCTCTCACTTTGAAAAACATGGAAATGAAGGAGTGAGTTTCATAGAAATTCAGTGAGTAAATAATCCCATGATCGCTCAAGAATCCCATTTAAAAATCATGCTTAAAAGTATATATATACATATATATAAATATAGAATATAACTATAAAGATATGCTTACTCGTTCTGCAACCATAATCTCAGTATACATTTGAAAACTATAATTCAACAAGAAAATCAAGCAATTGAAAACGTGATATTTCGCAACATGATAATAAGTATCAAATCAGGCTACTGTGGAAAATACATTCAATTGAATTTTCAAAGAATAAATTTAAAATGGTAACCATTATGACATAATTCTCGTAATAAGTCATCCAACATGTTTGTTAGATGCTCATGAGCATATGTATCCTTACATTTCCTTCTTTATTGCTACCACCGGCTATTTACATACTCACAAGTGCACTTGAGGGTTATCAATAAATTCTTCAGTGGATCCAATATCTTAAATAAATAATCTAAAAATATCACGTTGCATGAAAATCCTTATTCGGGTAAGTAATATTTATCAAACATACATAAACCTGTTAATGCATTTTCATATCCATTCATCATGTAGAACAATAAAATAACCAATTTCAATAACATGAATCAAGATGAAAATACATAATTTTATCACGAAAAATCATGTTCACATACAACATATAAATATACTTTCAAAACCACTTTAATATATAGAAAAATTCTATTATGTAAAAGGATTCATAATATTCTATATAATAAAATTATTTTATATTATCAAATGGGATCATTAATTGAAGAGCATTGTCCACTCACCTTAGACACCCTTGGAAGCCAGGTTAGCTAACTTGGATTTTTCAACTGAAGCTCCAAAAATTTCCTGTTTGTGTGCTTGGTTTATCGATAAGAATTTATCTGGAGCAAATCCATAAGAAAATTTCTATCTTTCTTTAACTTTGCATAGTGAGGGTTTTAACTAATCTATCTTGAAAACTTTCTATAAAGTTACTATAAAATAAATCTTTTGTTTTAGATTACTCACTACCTTCCAAAGTATAGGTGGGGAGCTCGCTGTCAGCTAGATTGTTGCCGGTGTGCCCGTGGAAGCTACTAGCTGAACTGCATTACTAAGGAGAGGGGAAGGAACACCAAGCTACCATCGAGCTATCTGGTGAAGGAATGATGCCAAAGAAAGGAAAAGGGAGGCTGGTGGTGGCTGGAGCTTGTCGGATTGAAGGAGAAATGAAGTCGGTGAACTATTGTACAACAGTGTTGCCAGAAGGAAAAGCTAAGCTTGCACACATAAGGAAGAAGATGATTGGCACTGAGGAAAAGAAGAAAATGCCAACTAGTTCATGGGACGAAGAGGAAGCTTGCCTGAGATGATGAAGGTGGATGGAGGAGAAGAAGGCCGAAGTACAGAGGAAATTTTGAGAAAGCTCGCATGTAAGAATAGAGAAAAGCCAGCTAGGAAGGTTTTATAATACAAGGAAAAATGGAGAAATTTATGTTCTAACCGTATTGACCTAGCAAAAACTTCAACGAGGTCCTCCTAGAAAAAAAATAATTTCATATTAGCCCTAATGATATTTTAAAATCTTCACTTTAGTCTATAGGAAAATATATTTTATTTCCATTTTCATATTTTTTTTATTTATTAAGGCATTACACCTTCATAGATGAAGATGCATGAGGCATACATTCTCCCCATAATGATGTATTGGATATCCGAGCCAAAATTAGTAACACCGAGGTATGAAGAATTATGATCGATACAGGTAGCTCAATGAACATCATGTATAAAAGATGTTTTGAACAAATGGGACTAAATGTAGATCAATTGAAGCCTTCCCCAAGGTCCCTTTATGGCTTTACAGGAGATGCAATACTACCAGTAAGGCAAATTAGGCTTCCTATTACCTTTGGAGATTTGGGTTGCCAAGCAACCATGTTGGCAGACTTTCTGATCAACGACTATCTCTCAGCATATAATATGGTGCTGGAGTAACCTACGACCAATAACCTAGACATGGTCACATCTACTAGGACACTTACCATTAGATTCTTGACCGCTAATGGAATTGGATGTGTGCAAGGCAATCAACATACAACATGACGTTGCTACAAAGATGAAGTCAAGCTAGGGATAAAAGGAAGGAAGATTAATGTGATTTTTGGTGAAGAGCCACAAGATGCTGAACATCTTCGCTCATATGATCAGTGAATTTGAATATTGCTTATCTAGTCCTGTAACATTGTTTTGAGATTAATAAGACTGTCGATGTTTTTAAATTTTTATGATTGATTACTAATTTCTGGATGATTTTTCAACATAATACTATACCAAAAGTGAACTATCACCCTTCTAATATGGAAGTGAGCACTCACCCCTCTAATCCAGAAAAGGCATTCAACTTGACAAACTTACAAAAACTTGGCACCACATGCGACCTACTATTCGACATCACATGTGACCTATTACTTGGCACTATATGCAACCAGCTATTTGACACTGCATGTGACCTACTACTCGGCATCGTATGGGATCTACTGTTCAGTACCATATGTGGCCTACTATTTAGCACCATATACGACCTATTATTCAGCACTGCATATGGCCTATTACTTGGCACCATATGTGACCTACTATTCAGCATCACACTTATGCATTCATCTTGACAATGACTAAAGTCATTAATTTGATAAGGTCGATTGACCTACTGGACATTCATTTTAACTAATGTTTGTTTATGAAATTTGGATGAGCAAAGCAAGAATAGAGCATAAATATTATAAGTTCATTAAAGATTCCCTTAATAAGGAGAATTTATGTCTGAAAATTTAGAATTACATTTAAAGATTGCTACAAATTATGGCCTACGGGGAATATTGGCCCTTATAAGCTATACTTTGGGTAGGACGGTCCGTATCTCGGACGAGTAGGTCATCTGCCATTTGAGCACCAAAAATATCCACGACCTATGAGCCGCTTTCTCTTAGGATTAGGTCCCAAGTTGGAGGAACTCCACTTGCTAACTGTGAATCCTTATTGGGAGAAATTGCCTTTGCATCCTCTTTGAAGCCCTTAATGAACTCAAGGACATTCCTGCCAAAAAAGGAAAAATTCATCTCTGAATGTTCCTCCCACAAGGTGAGCAAGAAGCTAGCAGTGGCCTCAGATGCCGTCTCTTCTTTAGTTCTCACAATTAGCATGGTAGTCTCTACCTTAGCTTATGCAACCTCCTCTTTTGCCAAAGTAACTTCATCCCTAGCCACCTCATATTCCCTATCACATCTAGTTTGCCCTTTACTCTTATCAGCACATCAACCACTTTATTGAGGCTGGATGTGACAGTTTCACAATCTACCACGTCTCGAGACAAGGCTTCCTCGACTTTTTCTTTGGCTACTTTGACGTTTCTAGCTCTTTTCTTTAGTTTTAGTGCCTCAATAATCATGGCAGCCAGGTCCCTCCTAAGCTTTTTCTTC
The DNA here is from genome assembly GCA_026873985.1 of Saraca asoca. Classification (NCBI taxonomy): domain Eukaryota; kingdom Viridiplantae; phylum Streptophyta; class Magnoliopsida; order Fabales; family Fabaceae; genus Saraca; species Saraca asoca. The sequence continues at coordinate 5,596 of JANHAO010011158.1, read as the reverse complement.
CCCTTGTCCTAAGCTTGAAGCATCTTCTTCAACTTTATTGTTGACAGCAAGCCCTGAAAAATCAAATGACTGAGTCAGAATCACAAAGAGATAAGAGAGCCAACTTGAAAGGACTTTACTTACCAATAGGACATGATAAGTTGCATAACTCATCAATGCTTTCTTCGAGGATTCCTTTAACTCTAACACTTTGGCCCTATTGTGAGGCCCCAGGATCAACTTGATGTTCTCCCAGAGAAAGTCAAAGTATTGCCCCATCTTTGGGCTAAGATCGATAGGTCGCTCCTCTGCCTCGACCTCAGGCACCACCTTTTTTGCAGTAATAACAACCCTTTTCCCCTTGTCGACTCTTTATTTTTTGGTAGAGGGAATAGATGGGGATGCGAGCTCCTCAGTCACCACCTCAAGATGTAAGGTGGGAGCTAGCACTTGTTGAGATTCTACTACCATGGATGGTGAAGATTGACTTGCAGCAATGGGAGCTAGAGAAGTCATAGTAGCAGCAACAGACTAAGCAGAATAGAAAGATCATGGCATTCAAAGGTTGAGTCTCAACATATTTTCATACTCTTCAAAATTTGCTGGACTGACCTCCTTAGTTCGGTGAGCTCTGATGTCTCTATTGATCTCAATGTTTAAAGCTAGAGCAAGCTTATGCAAATGCAAAAGCTCCTCATCAAATTTGAGACCATTCTTCAGATCATCTACAGTAACAAACTGGCCCAGCACCTCAACCTCCTTAACCTCTAACGTTGGTTTCTCCTTGCCAGCTCCATCTATAAAATGAAACAAAATGCCAGAATCAGAGAATAATATTGAATTCATATAAGCTTGCATGTCCTTAACTTCCTTACAAGGGGTAAGGACGAAACCAAAACTACAAAGATGACACTGAGATAGGCTGGAAACATAAAACCAATGGGTTTTATAATTCCCCACATTGGACTTGCACTTAGCATCACTTTGTGGCAAAATCCTTTTGTACTCGGTCTGTTGAGTCGTCAGGTAGTAAATCCCAACATGTTTCCCTATGCTTTTGATGCTAAATAAATAGCAAAGAACCCTAACCAAAAGAGGGGAAGATTATTCCTAACGTACAAAAGGGTGAGAGATGTGAGCTAAGAATATGAGTTTTATGTAAGTTGAAAGGGGTAGAGTTTCAGGTTATTCAACAATTCAACAAAGTAGGGATGGACTGGGAACTTAAGCCTAGCAGCAAGATGGTGGGAGCTAATAATGACAAATCTTGGAAGGAGATAAGTTGTGTGGTCATCAAGAGAAGGAGCCATAATGCAATAGCCCATAGGCAAACGGTATGTCTCAACTATGTACCTAAGCTCATTGAGCTTAATGATCAAAGGGTGGTGCTTGAACACTATATGGTCTAGGGACCCCTCACTCTTAGTGACCTGCTAACTCTCAGTAGGATTAGGACAAGCAGCAAGCCTTTTGGCAACTTAGCCACTTCTAGAGGTTGTTTCATCTATAAAATGCATTAACTCCCTACTTCGGGATGGAGAATCAGAATCTTCAACACTTCTTATCTGGCAACATCGGTGTCTATGACCTACCATCTACACAAGAAGGAATGATCAGGTTGCTAAAAGTAGACCATACCTAAAGGCTAAAAGCTAATAGGGAAACATCCTATATAGTAGGCCAATCATGCCACATATCACCACATCTAAAACCTAGACCACTGAAAATATAGGGGGTTTGACCAACGAACTTATCAGGCCACTAAAACCAAGGAAACAAAAAAAGGCTAAACTCGATAATCTATGACCTCAAGACCTATAAGCATTTTATCAAAAAGATGACACACCAGTTTTACAAACAATGACAAGCACATAAATAAACACACTATAGAATCAAGCCACCAGATATCAGAAACCCATAAAGCAAAACATTTATGAAAAGCAGAAGCTTAGAACCAAGACTGTGTTCAAAAGGCTTACTAAATTAACAGGAAGAGATAGGTCCAGAAAAGAGAATCCAGAAGAGAGTACAATGAGCATGATCGATCTTTGGCAAACCAAATCCAAAGGTTACTATTATATACCTAGAGAAGCAAAAGGATGAAGAATGGCGGTGATTGGATGAGAGCTTGAAAAGCAAGCAAGAAATTGAAGTGCAAGTTTTCAAAAAATAGCAAGTGAGAGGGAAAGAATGGTTTTTCTCACCACATATAACTCAATCAACCTCACCATTAGATCAGGAGACTGATCGACTACCTTTGATTTAACAGTCTAGTGAAAAGCAAGGCTCTATCATTGCCGCACTGATAGCTATGAAAAAATAAACATATTAAATGTGGAAATGATGATATGGGTAAACACAGATGAAATGAAAGGACAAGAGTCTAAATGACAGCATAGCAGATCGCAGTTGATTGCTTTTACCAGTGAACTATAGCTTTCAGTCCATAGAACACACTGAGAGCTGGGGGACTAATGTTATGGGTATTTTTGGAATCATATAAATAGGCTGGTAAAAGCCTGATGGACGGACTCAGCTAAAAAGTGCCTAGCTCACCTAGGATTAAGGTCATTGGACCAAGACATCAGGTTGCTAAATATGAGCTAAGGTCACTGGTCAATAATGGTCAAAGCAGCCACCTCAGGTCATTGAGAACAAGGCTCAGCTCGTAAATCAGAGCACACATCCACAACCAATAGTCTAAGGAAATCTGTTTAGTTTCCCACTTTGATGGGAGTTTGTTATAACCATTAATCTTTATCTATTATATAATCCTAATCAAGTCATGATACTTATCATTATAGATTTACATTCAAACTATAACCCTCCAACTATTATAAAAGGGGATTAAATCATTGTACATGATACAATTAATCATTAGATACAAAACACTCAGCAAAGAGTAATAAAAGCTATAGACATAGTGATCAAATTGACTTTAGCTAAACCACATTAAAAACTTCTGGTGTCTCTCTATTTTTCCTCTCTCTCTCTTTCTTTTTTCACATTCAAACTTTGCAAAAAAAAATTTAAGTTGTGTTTGCATCTCTATTAAATTAGCCACAAAAACATAACCACTAATAGCAAATCATGCTTGGTAGGAGCAAGTTTGAAAACAACAAAGAGGACTAATTTGATTCAAATTCAAACTATCACGTGTGCATGCATGAAGAATAGTGTGAGAGCATGATATGTACATCTATATTTTTTCCTCTCATATTCCACTTGCAATTTCCACATATACCAAGCAAAATCTAATCTTATAGCCAAGTCAAGCAATTTTAAAGTAATAGGCTTTTATTATATTAATTTTAATCTTGACGCATGAAGATTCGAGATGAATGGTAGCTAATCCAAACTTATGTAAGAAATAGGCTAGAGCTCTATTTGTATATCCATTAACATATATGTCTCATTTAGTGCTTGTGTGTTCAGCAAGATGTATTTTCATGTTTCTCTTCAGTAATGACACTTGGTGCTTAATCTTGTGCTTGAGTGTAGGTTCAAATTGTTTAGTCCAAAAAAAAAAATGCTTGCACTAAAACAAATTGTAGCAAAATCTCCAAAAAACAACTAAAACCTCTAAAATTAGGAAAACAAAAATGGATATAGCCATAAGTTTCACAAAATCAATCACATTATCCAAAACAATGAAAACAAAATTTGTCATACAATTTACTTCAACAAGCTAGTTATCAAACACTTGAAAATCAAATCTGTAAGATCATGCTAGAAAATAGAAAACCCATAAGGTATGTATTAGAAACCAAAATCAAAAAGCCATAACCTAAAGAAAGGAAAAGAAAAAGTAAACAAAGCAAAGTAGTCAACCTAAGTAAAGTAATTGAAGGTGTGACTATAAGGCAGAGTTAGGAAGGCATGTTGATGATTGAATTATGACTATCTCACATTGTAGTGTCACTGTGTTCTTTTTTTCTTTCTAGCCTTAGGTCAAAGCATTAGAAAGAAAGCAAAGAGTGAAATTGAAGATTGGCATAAAGTGGAGTTATTGGTTTTAGACCTGAGTTCATTGCATTGGTTTGGGTTGGCTAAACAAATAGGTCATTGGGTGGGGAATGAAAAAAAAAATATAAATGGTTGTTACGAGCTAGCTTGTAACTATCCAAACTAGACCACACAGATCCCGACCTATTCAGGTCAACTTGTTTTAGCCCAAAATTAAAATAGTTCTAAATTTGCAAGCTCAATTCACACTGGATCCATGGATCAGTCAGTAAAAGCCGTAGGTCCAGATTCATTTTTGCATGTCCAACTTCAAGGCAAAAAGACATGGGATTGTAGGGTCAACCAATCATAGTAATAAATAGTGGCTATATAGTGGTGAATAATGGGATCCTCAGATCAACTAAATCATAGTACTAGATAATGACTACCTCAGTAGCTAATAATGGGATCCTCAGATCAATCAGTCAGTATACATGCATTTTATATCTATATGGTTTGCTAGTTTTGTAAGATAAATCATTCAAACACTGATACTATGTAAGCCTAGGAGAGAGATGTGATGAGATTATATAGTATTTAGCTAATCTTTAGCCATATCATATTTTGTTGAATGCTCTATCTACATTTCATATAATTTTAACCTCTCACATTGCACATGTCTTAAGTCACCAGCTAGTATGGCTTACCAATGACAGATAAATCATTGAAACTCATTTTCCTATTGCACATAAGTCTCCTCCCCCTTCTTACTTTGTATGAATGATATACACAAACGTATTTTTTTTATCTTCCTTTTATTCCTTGAATTTCTTTATGAAAATTTATACTGTCTACCCTCACTAAATCTACTTGCCTAAACTAACCCATTTTTATTATTGGGAAATACCTATCCTACCTTAGCCCTTATTGCATGAAGGTGTTTATTTAAATCATAAAGGGACAATAAAATCATATATAACAATATGGAATTTTTGAACATTATATAAGTCATAATATTTATAACAATTTTGTAGATAATATGAAAATTGAAGGATTTGTAAAACTTATTAGAGATGTAATATTGATAAAATTATGGCAATTATATAAATTATAAAATTTAGGAAAAATTTATGAAAATTATAAAGAGGTCTGAATTTATGAAAGTCATGAAACTTATAAAAAAAATTCATGAAAAACTTGAAAGTTCGAAAAAATCGTAATATCATGAGACGTATGAAAATATGAAAACATGATAAGCGATGAAAATATGAAAAACATAAAATGTTGGATTTTCTAAAATATCTGACTAAGATTAGGTTCCATCCTATGCTAAGCCATAGGTTAAGCCCGCCCATCAATCAAACGTCACAAGTAATCATTCATTGCATACATCCTAATGTTTAAACTATACTATATCCTTATTCATTATTATTAGCCTCGATTACTCTAGCCACATATTTTCCTTGGTTTTAATATTAAAAAATAATTTTATCTAACAATATGTTTTGGTGTTTTTAATTTGTTTTATAGGTTCAAAGATATATGATTCAAGAGATTTGAGATTAATTTTAGGACTTACTTTGTTTTAATAGGATCTTTTGTAAATGAGTTCAAATGATATTTGATCCAAATATTTTAATTAAACAATGAGGTAGTCTTTAAACCACTTGAA
>JANHAO010011157.1:0-17162 GCA_026873985.1 Saraca asoca | reverse complement strand
GAAATAAAGAAAGAAGAAAAGATGAATTGAAAGAAGAAACTATAATGAAAGAAAACTAGAATTCTTGAAAGAACATAAAGAAAAGGAAAGAATCCTAAATTGAACTCAGAAAACTCCTAAGAAAGCAAGAAAACTTGAGCTCTAGTAATCCTAATTAAGAGAACTAATGAATGCTAATTGTGCCTTCAGGCTGCTTGGAGCACGTCCTTATATAGTAGTTTTTGGGCTTGGAACACGACTATGTTCCAGGACATGGGGTGCCCGTGTTTCAGGCTGTATGGCTTCTAGAAGACCGCTGGCTATTGGATTGAACACGACCGTGCTTCAGGACATGGCCAAGCCATGGTTGGTGCTGGCTTCATGCTTTCTTTCTACTTTTTTGCATAATTGACTTGAACTCTTCATATCTTTTTCCTTGGCTTCTTCTTGATCCAAATGTACTCTAAAGTTCAGCTTTCATTCTTCTTTTAAAACCTCTTTTGCTAACCTAAAAAGACAAATGCAGACTATAGCAGTACCAAGAATAAACTAACTAAACTAAAGCAAAAATATAGCAAAAACTACAAATTAACAATCAATCAATAGGTGATAATTAACATAATTATAGGCATTTTACTCATTTATCATATAGCTTTCAACTACCTAACATATGACAAGAAGCTTTATGCTTTGGTTCAGGCTTTGGAGACATGACAACATTACCTTTGGCCAAGGGAATTTGTCATCCATGCTAACCATGAATCTTTGAAGCATTTAAAAGGTCATGGGAAGTTGAACCATAGGCATGCAAAATGGATGGAGTTTATTGAGACATTCCCTTACACCATCTAATATAAGCAAGGTAAAGAGAATGTGGTGGCCGATACCCTTTCTTGTAGGTATACTTTCATTTCTTCTATACATGCTAAATTGTTAGGTTTTGAGCACATTAAAGATTTATATGTTGATGAACATGACTTTGCTAATGTATTCAATGCTTGTTAGAAAGTTGTTTTTGGTAAATATTTTTGGCAGGATGGCTTTCTTTTTAATGGAAATCAATTGTGTGTGCCTAAGGGTTCTTTGAGGGTTTTGCTTATGAAAAAGGCACATGGTGGAGGTTTAATGGGACATTTTGGTATCATCAAAACTTTATATATCTTACAAGATCATTTTTATTAGCTAGGCATGAAGTATGATGTGGGAAAGCTTTATGCAAATTGTATTTCTTGTAAAGAAGATAAGTCTAAAGTCATGTCTCATGGCCTTTATACACTACTTCCCATTCTTAGTTAACCCTGGGTGGACATTTCTATAAATTTTGTACTTGGCTTGTCATGGTTCAACAAGGGGAAGATTTAATTTTTGTTATGGTTGATAAATTCTCAAAAATGGCTTATTTCATTCCATGTAGCAAAACTAATGATGTTACTCATGTGGTAGATTTGTTCTTTGGAGAGGTTGTTAGGTTGCATGGAGTGCCTAAAACCATTGTTTCGAATAGGAATGTAAAGTTCTTAAGCTACTTTTAGAAGGTCCTTTAGAGCAAGTTAGGGACAAAGCTGTTGTTTTCTGCAACTTGCCATCTACAAACCGATGGACAAACTGAAGTAGTTAATAGAACTTTATCTATATTGTTAAAATCTATCATCCAAAAGAATTTAAAGAATTGAGAATAATGTTTACCTTATGTAGTTCGCATATAATAGGAGCATATATTCGTCCACCCAATATTCCCCATTTGAAATTATTTATAGTTTTAACTCACTAACTCCTTTGGATTTGTTACCTTTACCATTTAAAGAAGGCGCACCTCTTGATATGAAGAAGAAGGGTGAACAATTGAAAAAGTTACATGAGTGAGTGAGAAAGAACATTGAAAAGAAAATGGAGCAATATACTTAACAAGCCAATAAAGGTCGAAAGAGAGTGGTTTTTGATTTGGGTGATTGGATATGGTTGCACATGAGAAAAGAGAGGTTTCTAGCTCAAAGGAAGACAAAGCTTCACCTAAGAAGAGATGGACCTTTCCAAGTGATAGCAAGGATAAATGACAATGCCTATAAGTTAAATCTTCCAAGTAATTCTAATATTAGTGTTACATTTAATGTTATTGACCTTTCTTCTTTTGATATAGGTTTTGATTTGAGGTCAAATCCTTTTGAGGAGGGGGATGATGAGAACATGAAAGACCAACCTGAGGATCATTAAAAAGCTTTACAAGTTCCAAGTGGACCCATGACATGGGCAAGAGCCAAAAAGATGGAAGAAGCAATCCAAGGACTTTATTATGCATTTTAGAGTGCACAAGAGGGGCCTCAGCTTAGAGGTTTAAATGTCATTTGCTTGGAGGCTTGCCATTTCCTGGAAAGGCTAAAGGAGAACTATGTAGGAAGCTTTGACGCCAATTAATTCTTGGACAACTAATCCATCATTTGTGTTTAGTTTTTTTTTTTTTGTATATATTTTGAGCTATTATTTTGTATTGATCTTTGTGCTATTTTGAACCTTGTTTTGTGATTTAGTCATGATTTGGAGCTTAATTAAATTAATTATCTAATGTTAGGGTTTTGATACTAGTTTAGTTTTTAGGTTATAACTTGAGCTCTAGATATCGGTTTGGGTTGATCTTTATATGCAAGGAAAAGAGAAAGCTCTACAACTTTCATGTTAAGGTTAGAGCCTAATTCTACCATTTGAAGTCTCAAAATTTAACATCAATTTGACCTAGATTTCTATCTAGAATTGACCTTGTCACAATGTTTGGGCTATTATTTTATGTTATTTTATGGGCCACTTTTGAGACTTTTTTGACTTTGTTTAAGGGTTGTTTTCCCCTATTATTTCCTTTATTTTTCTGATGAATTAAGATTTGAATTTGTGTTCATTTGTGGGCTTTTGGCAGCCTACTTTCTGCTAGCCTTGTTGGCTAAGTTATTTGGCCTTGTGTTTTTGACCTTTTTAGTTTGTTTGCTTAGTTATTTGTTTGAGTATTTAGTTAGGCTTGTTAGGACTTGAACCTAGCCCATTTTGGAGTTAAATTGCTATGAGAGAAGGCATGTTGCCCTCAACCATTCATATTAATGAATTTGAGAATTAAAGTATCTTTTTCCTTGAGCAAGTGCTTTCTTGGGGTTTTTACTAGAACTTTAAGGCTTATCAAAGAGTTTTCTCTTTATGGCATTAATCTTCATCACTTATCACTCTTCTTCTATCTTTTGAGAGTGTGGTGTGAATATCCTTCTTTTTCTTTCCATTTTGGGTGCTTAATTGCTGAATTGGAGATAGATTCATGGGTATCTTCAAGGGAGATCACATCATTCTAGTAGTAAGAAAAGCTTTGAATGCCCAAGCTAAAGAAAGAAGTGAAGAATAAAGAGAAAAAATTTTCCATACCAGATGCCATGTGAAAGGCAAGGTGTGCAATCTAATTGTTGATGGGGGAGTTGTGCTAATGTGTTTAATACAATCATGGTGGAAAAATTATCTTTGCCTACCTTAAACCAACATACACCTTATAAGTTACAATGGTTGAATGAAAGTGAGGAGGTAAAGGTGACAAAACAAGTCTAGTGGCCTTCTCTACTGGCCAGTATCAAGATGAAGTCTTATATGATGTTGTCCCTATGCAAGTGATCCACTTGTTGCTTGGAAGACCTTGGCAATTTGATAGGCATGTAATCCATGATGGTTTCCTCAACTAGTATAGCTTTGTGAAGGACAACAAATCCATTACTCTTGTACCCCTCACCCCAAAACAAATTTTGGAAAATCAATTAAAAAGATAAAAATAAAGAAAAGATAAGTGAAGAAAAAGAGAGCAACAGTAAAAAAAAAAGAAAGCAAAAGTAGGAAAAATGTGTTGAAAGAAAATTCAAAACAAGAAAAAAGAAAGTAGAGTGTGTTTACCAAGGCTAGTAATCTTAGGCAAGCTCTTTATTCCAATCATCCTATGCTAGTCCTTGTGTGTAAAGGAGTTATTTTGATGCAGGAAAAACGTCTCATTGCATTCTTTAGTGAAAAACTAGATAGGGCAGTCCTCAATTACTTTACATATGACAAAGAACTCTGTGCTTTAGTTCAAACATTGGAGACATGGCAACACTACTTATGGCTAAAGAAGTTTGTCATCCATACCGACTATAAGTCCTTGAAGCATTTGAAAGAGTAAGGGAAATTGAATAGCCAGCATGCAAAGTATATAAGATTCATTAAGACATTTTCCTATACTATCCAATACAAGCAAGGTAAAGATAATGTTATAGCCGATGCCCTCTCTTGTAAGTATATCCTTATCTCAACTATGCATGCTAAATTGTTAAGTTTTGAACACATTAAAGAATTGTATAAGGATAACCATAATTTTGCTAATGTGTTTAATGTTTGTAAGAAGGTGGCTTTTGGCAAATATTTTCAACTTGATATTTTTTTTTAAAGAAAATAAGTTATGTGTGCCCAAAGTTTATTTGAGAGAACTGCTTGTTAGGGAAGCTCATGGGGGGATTAATAGGTCATTTTGGCATTGCTACATCATTGGTTATTTTGCAAGAGCATTTCTTTTGGTTAGGTGATGTGATCTCCCATGGAGATGCCCATAGGCCTATGCCAATTTAGCAAGAATTCAATAGCAAAATTGAAAGGAAAAATAATGATATTCATGCCACACTCTAGAGAGGTAAAAGGAGAGTGATAAGTGATAAAATTGATACCACAAAGAGTAAGCTCTTTGATAAGTCTCAAGTTCTAGCAAAAATCCTAGGAGAGCACTTTCTTAAAAAAGAAACACTTCTATTTTAATAAATCATAAAAAATCTCTATGATAAGGGAAACATGCCTTCCCTAATATCTATTACTCACTAAAGATAGGCTAGATTAAAGTCCTAAAAAGCCCCCTAAAATGCCAAATAAAAATAGCCAAAACAAATAAGTTTAGGCCTTTACAAATAATCAAACACAAGCCATAAAAATAACCTAATTACTTTCTCAAATGTGACACCCAAACAGCAAGAAAACAATCCCAAAAATTATGCAATAAAAGGTAAAAAAACAATAGCCCACAAATGATACAATAAAATAGCACAAATAATGCCCAAAAATCAACCATTTGTGATGCTAAAAGGGCTGCCATGTTGGAGCCAAAGTGGAAGCCAAGTGAGGGCTCCAAGTTACTGATGAGTTGGACATTCAAGTGGCCTAAGTGGATAGCATGGCTTCTATGAAAATAAATCTTGAGTTTCCAAGCCCTTCCTCCCTATATGAGCTCCAAACTGTATGACAAAGCCCTTGAATTGCTTCTCCATCTTCTTTGCCTTGGCTCAAGTCACAGGTCCATTTGGTAAATGTAAAGCCTCTTGGTGATCTTTGGTTTGGTCTCCTATATTCTCATCACTCCCTCCTTCTTCAAAAAGATTCGACCTTGAATCAATGCCCACATCAAAAAGAGAAAGGTCAAAAACATTAAAAGTAACACATATATTAGAATTACAAGGAAGATCTAATTTATTTGTATTGTCATTGGGTGGAGTTTGGTCTTCCTTTGAGTTGGAAATCTTTCTTTCCTCATATGCAACCATACCCAATCACCTATCTCAAAAACCAAAATCTTGTGCCTTTTGTTGGCTTGATATGCATATTCTTCTGTTCTTTTCTCAATATTTTTTCTCACTTGCTCATGAAGTTACTTACTTGTTAGGCCTTCTTCTTTCCATCAAGGCTAGCACATTCCTTAGTCAATAAAGGCAATAAATCCAAAAAGGTAAGTGGATTAAGACCATACATAATTTTCAAAAAGAGAAAATTGAGTAGCTGAATGTACACTTCTATTATATGCAAATTCCATATAAGGCAAATATTGTTCCTAATTCTTTAAGTTCTTTTGGATGATAGATCTCAACAAAATAGATAAAGTCCTATTCACTACTTTGGTTTGTCCATCAATTTTTGGGTGACAAGTGGAAGAAAATAACAATTTACTTCTCGGTTTCCCCTAAAGAACTTTCCAAAAGTAGTTCAAGAACTTAACATCTCTATCTGACATAATGCTCCAGGTACTCTATGCATTCTTACAACCTTTTTTACAACCTTTCTAAAGAATAAATAACAATATGTGTAGCATAATCAATTTTATTACATGGAATAAAGTGAGCATTTTTTGAGAATCTATTAATGACAATAAAAATAGAGTCCTTCCCCTTATTGGAGCTAGGCAAACCAAGCACAAAATCCATGGAAATTTTCATCCAAGATTCACTGGGAATGGGAAGTGGGGTATAAAGACCATGAGACATGATTCTAGATTTAGCTTATTTACAAGTTATACAATTTCTACAAAGCTTTTCTACATCATGCTTTATGTTCGGTCAAAAGAAGTGCTTTTGCAAGATAACCAAAGTTTTAGCAATGCCAAATTGTCCTATTAATCCCACCATGAGCTTCCCTAATAGGCAAATCCCTTAATGAATCCTTGGGTGCACACAATTTATTTTCTTTAAAGAAAAAGCTACTTATCCAAAAATACTTATCAAAAGCTACCTTTTTACAAGCATTGAACACACTAGCAAAATCATGGTCATCCACATACAAATCTTTAATGTGTTTAAAACATAATAATTTAGCATGCATAGTGGAAATAAGGGTATACCTACGAGAAAGGGCATCAACTACCACATTCTCTTCACCTTGCTTGTATTGAATGGTGTAGGTAAATGTCTCAGTGAATTCCATCCATTTTGCATGTTAGCGGTTCAACTTCCCTTGCCCTTTCAAATGTTTCAAGGACTCATGGTTGGTACGGATGACAAATTCCCTTGGCCATAAGTAGTGTTGCCATGTCCCTAAAGCATGAACCAAAGCATAAAGTTCCTTATCACATATGGAGTAGTTAAAGGTTGTTCCATTAAGTTTTTCACTAAAGAATGCAATGAGATGCCTTTCCTACATCAAAACAACTCCAATACCAAGTCCCGAAGCATCATATTCAATTTCAAAAGTTTTAGAAAAATCAAGAAGAGCAAGTAGCGGAGCATAAGTTAATTTTTCTTTAAACAAACTAAAAGTTTTCTCTTGCTCACTCTCCTATTTAAATCCTACATTTTTCTTTACAAGCTTAGTCAAAGGTGTGGCTATGGTACTAAAATCCTTCATAAACCACCTATAGAAACTAGCTAATCCATGAAAGCTTCTTACCTCACTCACAATTTTGGGGGTTGGCCACTCTCTAATGGCTTTCACTTTTTTCTCATCCATTTCAATATCATTGCCACTCACCACATAAGTCAAAAAATTAATTTTCTCAAGCAATAAGAACATTTTTCAAAGTTGGCATGTAATTCTTCATCCTTCAAGCATTGCAACACACATCTTAAATGTTCAAATGCTTATGTTCAATTTTGCCATACACAAGAATATCATCAAAATATACCATAACAAATCCAATAAAAGCATGAAACACATGATTCATCAACCTCTTAAATGTACTAGGAGCATTTGTCAAGCCAAAAGGCATAACCAACCATTCATACAAACAATGCTTAGTTTTGAAAGCGGTTTTCTATTCATCTCCTAGTCTTATTCTAAATTGGTGATAACCAATTTTAGAGAACACATAAGATCTATGCAACTTATCCAACATATCATTAAGCCTAGGGATAGGATGTCCATACTTTATAGCGATTTTGTTGATTGGCCAACAATCAACACACATTCTTCATGTCCCATCCTTCTTAGGCACAAGTAAAATCGAAACCTTACAAGGACTCACTTTCTCTAATGTAACCTTTGGCCATGAGGTCCTCCATTTATGATGTGATCTCTCATGGAGATGCCCATTGATCTATTTCCAATTCAACAAATTCAGTATCAAAATTGAAAGATAAAAAAATGATATTCATGCCATAATCTAGATAGGAAGAAAGAGGATGATAATTGATCAAATTAGACACCACAAAGAGTACTTTCTTTGATAAGTCTTCAAGTTCTACAAGAACCTTAAGAGAACACTTCTCACTAAAAAACTCACTTCAATTCTCAAATCATCAAATCTCAATGGTGAGGAAAATGTGCCTCCCCTTACAGCAATTAAGCTCAAAAGTGGACTGGATTACAAGTTCCAAACAAGGCCAACTAAATATCCATTTAATTAGCTAAACAAATAAACTAATTTAGTCTAAAACTTGGTTAACTAGTCTGCCAACACAAGCAAGGCCGCACCATTCACTCTACTGGTAAAAAATGGGGACTTAGAAATAGCCTAAAGAGGAAGATAAGTCCAAGATTTAATTCAAGTAGAAAAATAAGGAAAATAAGAGGGTTAAATAGCCCTAAAACAAAGGCATAACAAGGTCAGAGGTAGCCCATAACATAATATAAAATAATAGCCTAAAAAATATGTACAAGATAGCCTAAAGTGATGGCACAAAATTGTCCAAAATGGTCAACCACATAAGTCCCAAAATGGCTCTAAAAAATAGCTCTCAAGTGGATGGCAAGACCTTCAAGCAAATGACACTAGAACCTCTAATCCCAAGCTTCTCTCGTGTACTCCAAAATGTATGACAAAGCCCTTGGATTGCTTCTCCCATCTTCTTGGCCCTTGCTCTTATCACAAGTCCACTTAGCACTTGTAAAGCTCTTTGATGATCCTTGGATTAGTCCTCCTTGTTCTCATCACTCCCCATCCTCAAAAAGATTCGACCTCAAAAACCTACATCTAAAGAAGAAAGGTCAACAATATTAAATGTAGCATCACTATTATTAGAATCACCTAGGAGATCTAACTTATATGCACTATCATTATTCTTGCCACCACTTGAAAAGACCTATCTCCTCTTTGATTAAGCTTTGTCTTCCTTTAAGCTAAAAACATTTCTTTTCTCATTTACAACCACACCCAATCACCTGGCTCAAACACCACTCTTTTGTGGCCTTATTGGCTTGTTAAGTGTATTGTTCTTTTTTCTTTTCTATGTCCTTCCTCACTTGCTCATGCAGTTTCTTCACTTGTTCGACCTTTTTTTTTTTCTATCAAGACTAGCACACTCTTCGATTAGTAAAGGCAACAAGTCCAATGGAGTTTGTGGATTAAAATCACACATAATTTCAAAAAGGGACTGTTAGATGGCCAAATGTATGCTCTTATTGTATGCAAACTCTACATGAGTCAAACATTGTTTCTAATTCTTTAAATTCTTTTGAATGATAGATCTTAATAACATAGATAAAGTTCTATTAACTACTTTAGTTTGTCCATCAGTTTGGGGATGACAAGTGGTAAAAAATAATAATTTTGTGTGAAAGAAGATCCTCTCATTTTCTTAATAAGAGGAGGGTGTGATTTTAGAACAGAGATTGATACAATTTTTTTTGGTATTAAAATGGTGGGTTTGAAAATAAATTGTAGGTCAAAGAATAAAAATTATGTTTTTTTTTTATTTCTTTAAAAATGATAACAAAGAGGAGAGAAAAAGATTAGGGATATTCATTACATGTATTTTGATCATAATCCTCTTTTTTGAGTTAATATGTCATAATGAGGAGCTCTCCACACACACATGTATGTATGTATGTATGTATGTATGTATGTATGTATAATTCTACTCATAAAGCATGCGAGATCATGTATGCATGCATTCTCTTGTTATTATTTTTGTAAATCAAAATAGAAATGAAACTTGTTGTATATAGCTATCAATGCACAAAAGTGATCTCTATTTGATAAAGGATACTTTGGAGACATACATGGAAAGAGAAAGAAATTACTTAGCACCTACATATGGATTTAAGAACTATATGTAATCATTATTTAAAGAATAAATAAATATGATAATATATATTAAAGATTTGCACTACAATAATAAAAAAGTATAAACTGTTTCACTAATTTATACACACATGTATCTATGTATGTATCCGCAATAGTAAAAAATTCATATGGAATTAATTCAAGTATATAAAATTCAACAAATATCGTATATAAAATCTTAAAAGAAAATCATAAAATGAGAGAGAGAGAGAGAGAGAGAGAGAGAGAGAGAGAGAGAGAAGGCATAAAAGAATTTTCTTAATTTTAATAACTTAGAATTTATCTTAACAAGAAAGAGACATAGAGTATAAAATAATACTTTTTTAATTTTAATAATTTATAATTTATTTTAACACTATCTTATTGGCCATTATCCTCTTTCCTATAAAGTGGATTGTCCTATATGAAATTTGATGTATGAGAGGAGATTTTCGGATAAGCTACACAATCTATTTGAAAGTCCCAAATATAATATAAGTTCTGATTGTATAGTTTATTTTGTACTATCAAAACTTATACAATGTACCAAACGAGACTTAAACTTGTTGGATATGGATAAGTTAAAACAAGGATGAATATGGACAAATAAATATGAATATAGATTATAATTTCCAATAATCAAGAGAAACATGGAAAGAGAGAAATTATTCAACACAAAAATATGGTTTTTGAATCGATATATTATCAATTTTTTTGAAAATAAACAAAACCAAATGTGTCATATCATCATATTTAATATGAATTTGCATACATAAAAAGCCCTGACAACAAATTTGTTTGTCCATAATTCTCATTCTACATTGGAGAATTAGTAAGAGATGGCAATTTTACAAAATACAATGATATTGTTCATTGCAATGCTTGTAGTATGCTCACATTCTTTAATGGATGCTGTGGAGGCTTCAAAGATTGCAGCAAGAAAGCTTGATGGATGAATTGGCCTTACAATAGTTGGCAAATCACAATACTGAGTTTTGGCTAATCCTCATTATAGAAGTTGTTCACCAATTACAAGATGCCGTAGTAGAGATATGCCACCTTTGGTCTAAAACATTAGGCCAATACTCTAACTAAGAATGCCCTAATTTTAAAGTATCATTTATGTTTTCATGAAGGGATGAGATCAATTGATATTGGTGTATGACCTAAAATACTTACACTAATCAATAACCTTTTACATGATATGGTTTTCTTCAATATGTGCTTTGCATTTCAATTGAATGTTATCTAAATAAGAGTAGAATGGATTTCCTATAGCTTTCAAATGTTGATCAATATTCTAGAATGATAATTTGATTCTCCATTTTTCTAACTTTATTCTTTAAATTTTGTCATTTGTCTTTTTATTATGTTCATTTATGACTTTTCTGTTCTATTTGAGCATACATGGTTCTAATGATTAGGGTCAAACTAGAGATGGCAGTGGGGTAGGGTGGGGCAGATCATGCTTCTCTTACTCTATGTTCCACTAATAGAGACAAAATATGGACTTGCGCGATGGCCCATTATCGTGGTTAAAATCTGTCCCATCCCCATGCCTCACAGTGTAACAAACCTCAAAGGAAAATTTTGGGGAATGATAAAATTAAAAAATTATGAAAAAATATAAATATTGAAATTAAATGTTACAAATTCACACATAATAAGTAATCTCAAATGCAAATAAATAAAACTTTAAATTCACATATAATCGATAATTATTTCAAATTATTTATCTCAAATTGAGATGCTTCTCCACTATATAACTATTCATGATCTTATGTATATAAAATAGAATAAATTCATAAGCATTTAATTAGAAAATACTTAACTATTCTTATTTAAAATATTTTATATATTAAATGTTGGGGGTAAGGTCGAGCAAGACAGGGTGGGATTATGATTTTTGCCCTTCCCCAAAATTTTGAATGAGGTTTTTGTCTCATACCCATCCCCATGGGATAAAAAATCTCTATATCCCCATACAACAAAAAATCTCCCCATCTCTACGTCTCACAGGGCAATCGCCATAGGGATCTTTAGATTCCAAACAAATTGCTATCCCTAGGTGAAACTTAGAAATTCTTACTAATTAAATGCTTATTACCTTTTTTTACTGGTGTTTAACATTTTTTTCAATGTGTAATTAATCTCCAACGGACAAATATTCATATGTTTAAAGACTATAAGTTAAATTCTTGAAATAATGAGGTCACTTGGTAAACATCATTTTAATCAAATTAATATGCTATTTTAGTATTTGGTAAATTGTTGTTTTTGTCATTAGATTAACCCTTAAAAACTAATTTCAAGAAGTTACAGAAGTTACAGAACCCAGTGAATTCAGTTAGTTGATTTACATTTAATGTGTAAAAGGATAACATTACCTTTAATCAATTCAATTTTTGACAACCTTGCCTTTGATAATTATTTTTTCTTAAAAAAATATAATAAATAATATATTTTAATTATTAATTTCTTCAAAGAAGAACTAATAAATATAATAAATTAAAATTATTTATTTTTAAAGGATAATCTAATAAATAATTTATAATGATCTATTTTTTAAAAGAAAATTTATGCATATGGTTGAGAAAATGTAGGATGATACTTGTGTTTGCTAGTGTTACTTTATTTAAGTTGACTTGAGGCAGATGGTCGAAAGAGAATTAATAATGTGATCTATGTAAATTTTGTACTTTTCTTGTGTAAGTTAATAACATTTTGAATCTTACTCTAAGTAATTATCAACTATAATTTCTTGCATGTTGTATACGAAAAAAGGCATATAGTTTGTCAATTTCCTGGTCAATAAGGTGATGTGTGAGTCCTAACAACATCTACAGATGGACGCATTCTTGTATCATGTGGAAATGATTGCACATATGGATCAACCTTTTATTTGTGAATATTTTTCTCTTAAAATCAAGTGTCATGTATATAAGTTTTAGACATTATTAACTAATGTATTTGAATTACAATGGACTTCTTAGGTTCATTCTTGTTGCTATTCTCATAGAGTCAAGTGACTTGATCAAGCATTCTTCTAAGGTGGGGCATATTTACATAATCATGATAACAAATATAGTTCTTTTTCTTTTTCTTTCAATGTGAATTGTCATGATTATTTTATAAAACATTTTTGTAGCCAATGTGTGTTTATGTTTGTAATAATGCATTTTGTTAAGTATTGGTGTCAATTTTCGAGGACTATATCACAACTTATCATCTAAGTCTTCACTTGTTTATTAAAGAACATTTATATCAACACCAAAGAAGATCTAAAAGAGAAGAAAAGTTTCTAACTTAGAAATTGTTCTAAGTTAATTAAAATAATTAAAAAATAATTATAAAAAGAGAGTTTATAAATATGAACTCATAAGAAAATGTTTGGACTTGTTGGATACAAAGGAGAGAGCATTAGGCTAAGGAGTGTGGAGCCATTAGGTCTAAGGGGCTGCATAACCTTACCCTAGTGAATAAAGATTCTTTGGAGAGTTAGTACCTCTTAAGCTAAGTGGTTGAATTTCCTATTCTACAAGTCAAATGAATTTCGCAGAAGCATTGAATCAACTTGGTTTGTGTAGATCACTTTAGTGTTGAAGATCAATTCCAAAGGAGTTTTTTAGACACAATTTGAAGGAGTTAATTGTGGAACTTGTTTATAGAATTTCTTAGAGATCAATCTCAACATTGGATACCAAGGATACCAAGAACAACTCGTGTGAAGTTATAATTTAAACCAGTATTTTAAATTTACCTTGCCTTTGAATTAATATACAAATAACCATATATGGATTTATGGAGAAATTTTAAATTTTTGCTGTGCATACTTGATATGCTTAGATTTAGTTTTGCCAGCATATAAATCTTTAGAATGCCTCTAGATGCTCTTACGTGTCCATCATTCCATTGTAGTAATCGATATGAGTTAGCAACTTGAAATGGCTAAGGCACAAGGAAGAGTGAGCTAACTTCATGATGGATGGCATCAACTCAAGATGGATAAGCTACACAGCTAATGCAGCCCCTTAGGCCTAAGAAGTCCACACTCCTTAATCTAATGCTCTCTCCTTTGTGTCCAACAAGCCCAAATACTTTCCTATGAGTCCATACTTATAAAATCTCCTTTTGTTATTATCCTCTAATTATTTTATTTAATTTAGAATAATTTCTAAGTTAGGAATCATTCATCTATTTTAGATCTCCTCTACTATTAATATAAATGTTCTCCCACACTTAAATATCAACTATGGAAATCTACTACTATTTAGTAATTATGATCTCTATTAGAATTATTAAATTTTTGATTAATGAACACTTTTAATCATATTAGAACACTTAATTAATCATTTTAAATTTTTAAGATGTTCACCTAATTTAACTCTTGAATTTATAACATTTTACATTCTAACTTTTTCTTTGACATTAGATCAAAGAGATTCTATTTTATGTGACCCATTAGATTTCCTTAGCAATGAATTTATTTACAAACTTATATAAGTTTAATTCTATTAAAACTCCTTTTAATTCCAACATAAATTCCCTAAACTATACAAACAAATTCATAAATCAAAATTGTCTTCTGGAAGAGCATCATGACCACCTAAATGTCAAGACTAGATTTGTGAAAATCAATACCTTTTGTGATAAGGTTTAATGTGTGATTCAATCTCTGCATCTCTTGATATTTGAATTGAACTTAGGATATAGTTCAAGTGTCAACCTTATAAACATCCAATCTAATGTCTATGTTTAACCATGTTGTATCTCACAATCTTTCATACACAAAACTCTTTTTATGTATCATTAATTGATTATACATAAAACTTCTTTTATGTATCAATCAATACATGGGCCTCTGATTTTGATCATAGCACAAGTATTAAAACATCTTTTGAATATTTTTCCTTGTTATCAAGGAGGATGAATTCCATCTTGATCAATCACTACTTTCATGTACTTTGTGGTGTACTCAAAATTATTTATATCTACTCATTAAGAGTTCAAGCCTAAAATAAAATCCAAGTATACGACTGTATACACAAGATAATGTGTTGATATCAAGTTTGAGGATTACTTACACCACTTTTTACGTGAGAAGTCCATTGACACATGGTAACACTCTATATGGTCTTTTATGGTGGGTCAATCTAGTCATATATTCTCTAACATATACCCATACGTTTATCCAGATATCTTCATATCAAATAGTGTATGAAATCACTGCATTCTTTCAAAGAATGTGACGTAATATATGCTGGTTTACTCATGAATAATTAATATCATGTTTTCTCAGTTATTCCACAATCAGGGATATTTAGAAATTATAACTATATTGACAAATTATCTTATAATTATAATCTTCATTATAATTTATTTGTACACAATTACAACTTCAAGGACTTTATCCAAGATAATATATATATTTATTACATATACTATATTAATAAAGAGGCCAAAACATAATGTTTGTTAAATATGCTAACGTATGCAGTATTCATGCTATTACTATTGATTATCTCTAGAGTATTTATACTAATAGCTAAGCAATATTAGCGATTTGTGGGAGGAGGGGTATGTTGATTGTGTTTCTACAGGGTTTGTGGTTGAAAATGCTAGTGGTTCATTTGGTGAGGAATGGTTGGGTTTGGAGCTTGCATAAGATGGATAGGGATTTAATGTGGATGGTAGATTTGTTATTGTGAGATAAAGTGAATTGAGGATGAAGGAAAGAGGTAATTGAAATTTGAGCTGAGACAGGGTTAACTTCGCAGAAGATAGGGCTCAACAGGTAAGGAAGTTGTAAAGGAAGAGCTAGTTAAGTTTGTGCCAGGCGAAGAGCTTCCAATTCTCCTTGTAGTTAACAGACCTGCTTAGTTAATGTGTCACACTTGAGCTTAGCAGTGATTCTTAGAGCCTCCTCTGCCATCTGATCTCGGTGATGCTCTTCTTTTGTCCTTTCATGATGATGATGCTCTTCTAAAGATAATAGAACATGAACAAAGTAGTAACAAGAATGTCGTGAGATTTAGGTGGCTAGGAAAGCCACAGATGGTGCCAAATGATTCTCTTATGCTGGAATAGATTGACGAGGAGAGATAGTAGGCAGTGGAGAAGTGACTTGCATAAAGAACAATGTTAGCCATGCATGACGGAAGTAGTCTGACGAGCACACTCCTACGCCTAACTTCCAAAAGCATAACTTAAATATCAATAGTGACATTGAGTCCATAGGCGAGGTACCTAAGGGTTCATATAATCATTGATCACGTGATTAATTATGCTTCTAAATGAATGGGAAGCATCCACATGTTCATAATGTGTCGTCGGCGTGGACAAAATTCTTGTGTTGGTTGATAGTGTAGTCGTGTCATCCATGCTTGCCCTTGAATGCACTGACTTGCATGAGACTACTAAGGATTTAACTTGTCTATGGCAAACCTAGTAACCGATTCATGGTCTAAGTCAATCAATCAAGGGCACTTGTTACTTGACCGCAACTCTACATAGCCTCATGTTAATGCTCCCACGCAATCTGTCTTCTTGCAAGAACTTGGGCGATCTTATGGGCTAGTTATTCGACTATAGCCTTGTTCGAGCTGGTCTACTTTTAATGGATTTTGACTGTTCAACCACTCTATAGAGCCAATAGACCAATCACAAGCCAAGAGTTTATTTTGGACTGTGTCAAAAATAATAAAACTTTACATACATGTTTCTTTATAGTTTCTATCAAAGCAAAACTAGATATATACTTCTTTACATTTTAGGAAAAATAGTAAAATTTTGTAGCTATGACATGGTTTGCATTTGAAACTTGTAAAATTAGTATTTTTAATAAAGCTTGAGATGCTTGGCTCATGATTTTTTGTATGAATTTGATGTTTATGAAAGATTATGATATGTTACAAATTGATTGTGTCCAAAAAAAAAAAAGATCCTTAGGGAATTTCTTTTGGGAAACTTCCAAATGAACTTGTAATTAAAAAAAATATATGATCATTTAACATGATGGAGGGATAAGATTAGTGGAAATCAATTGCAAATATTGTATATTGAATGATGGTTTACTTAAAAAGGTTACTTGGATCCTAATTGCAAATTGGAGCCAAGCAAATTTCTATGATGAACAAGTGTAGAAGTACTTTTCTCCTCCATGAATTTATCTTTAAGATACTTATAAATTTATTTTGATACATATAACCTCTCTACTTTTCTGGGAATAACCTTATATATTGATCACATGTAAAATTATAAATTAATTATTAATTATATATAATCATACTTTACTTATAATATGAAACTGTTATTATTTTGATTGCAGAAGTTGACTTACGTGATTAAATTTCATATATGAATTAAAAGTTTTATTCAATAATTTTCTTTCGTGTTTATTTTGACA